>RJWM01011399.1:0-59935 GCA_004363535.1 Dasyprocta punctata
TCTTACAAAATGGAACGTAATCTTACCATGCCGTCCAGCAATTACATTCTTTGATACTTACCCAGGTGAACTGAAAACTATATGAACACCAAAGCCTGCTGCTGTAGTTTAGATATGACCTGGTCCTCAGAGGCCTATGCATTAAAGGCTTGTCCTCAGCTCGATGCTATGAGAAGGTCATGGAACATTTAAGACCTGAGTGTCTGGAGGAAGGAAGCTAGATCATTGAGGGGATACCATGGAGGGAATACTGGAACCCTGGACCTTTCCTGTCTCCTGGCCACCATGAGGCGAACAAGCCTCTGCCACGCGCTCCCACCATGGTAAACTGTGCTGCCACAAGCCCAAACTAGCAGGACAGAAAGATTGAAACCTCTAAAACTGTGAACCAAAATAACATTTTCCTGTATTAGGTTCACTATCGTATGTACTGCACTTTGTTATAGTAATGAAAAACTAACTAGCACACCTGTACATCAGTGTTTATAGCAGTTTTATTCAGAAGTACCCAAACTGGAAAGTAACCACAATGTTCTTCAATAGGCAAATGAACAAATCATAGTACATCCATACAATGGAATAGTATTCAGCAATACAAAGAAATAGCTAGTCAGTCATGAAAAATAATAGAGGAACTATGCAGACTGCTCAATAAAAGAAGTCAATCTAAAAAAGTTGCATGGTTTATGATTTTAATAACATGATACTGTAAGGCAAAACTATATAGACAATAAAAATATTAGCTGTTGGCAGGGGTGGGGGTGGGCAATGAATTTTGCTGAAATTTTAGGCAACAGTTTTGTATGTCACTGCAATGGATAAATAGCATAATGCATTTTTGAATACCCATAGAATATATAAAAGAATAAACCTTAATATAAACTACAAAATTTGGCTAATAATATACAATATCGACTCACAAATTATAATAAATGTAGCTCATGAATGCAAGATGTTAATAATAGAGGAATGGAGGAAGCAGTGAGGGGATATACAGAATCTGGACTTTCTGCTCAAATTTTTAAAATCCTAAAATTTCTCTTTCTCTCTCTCTCTCTCCCCCTCCCCCTCCGTACGTGTGTGTGTGTGTGTGTGTGTGTGTGTGTGTGTGTTTATATAAAGCACCTCTTATGGGTCAAATGTTTAAAGTGCTCTATCAATAGCATTTCCATTGAGCAGATTAAGTAAATGGCACTCTCCATTTTCTACAGTGTTTCAAGTCAATACTTCAGATGAGGTCAGCTTGTGAACTCTCAAGTAGAATACACAGGTTCAAATCTTGACTTTGCAACTTCTAAGCCAATTTGGTAAATCTCTTTAACTTTCTTCAGGGCTCAGTTCCTTTAATTCTAAAACAGAGATAGTAGTCCCTATGAAGAATAAATGACTATTCACACAAAGCATTTAACAGTACTCCTGACATGTGGCACGTGCACGGTGAACACTAGACTGATTTGTGGGGCCACAGGAAATGTTAGGGTGGAAACATTTCTTTTTCCACAGTAAATGAGCATTCTTTTTGTCCTTTACAATGAACAAATGGAAGCTTTTTTCAGTGGCTGGCCTTGCGAAGACCACATGATGAGTCCTCGTGGCCCTGGCTGACCAGTGGTGCAGGTGGGAAGGTAGCACACAGCATCACTGCCCTCTTCAGGGGAATTTTACTGTTGTCTGGGTGGCCCCCTTCCACCCTCCTGGAACGAGTACTTCTTCCTCTCCTGGGAGCCTCTGGTCTTTCTGATCTTCCTACTATTGTGGCATTAAGAGGAATTTCCATTTCACAAAACCCATGTCTCTGAGCACAGAAATTGCATTGATGGTGGGCAGAAGCCTTGAGGTTACTTTTAAATCTGGAATGGAGAGAAGCAGCTTTTCCATGGGCGGAACTGGGCAGTGGTCAGACACGTGCTACCAGCAGCCACCATTCTAGCCCCGAGGAAAACTGATCAGTTAGAGATCAGAGAATGAAGGAGACACACAGAGAAATCAGAGTGGAGGAACCCGGCGTCAGTTATCCTGAACTCCCGTCCTGTGCTTGCTGAGGTCATCCTTTCTGGAAACAAGGAGCCAGTGAGCTGCTCATTTTTGCTAAAGCCACCTCATCTTGGGTTTTGGTGTGTGTGTGTGTTTTTTGTTTTTTTTTTTTGGTATCAGGGATCGAACTCACAACCTCGTGCCTGCCAGGCAGGCGCTTAAACCACTGAGCTAAATCCCCAGCCCTAGCCAGGCGTGGTGGCGCATGCCTTTAATCCCAGCACTCGGGAGGCTGAGGTAGGCGGAGCGTTGTGAGTTTGAGGCCGGCTTGGGCTACAACGCGAGGACAAGGCCCGCCTGAGCTACATAGTGCGACCCTGCGTCAAAAAACTAGGGCCGGGAGTTTGGCTCAGTGCCTTAAGTGCCTGCTCTGGCAGACGCGAGGTTGTGAGTTCAATCCCCGGTGTTGCAAAAAAAAAAAAAAAATCCCCAGCCCAATTTTTTGAAACAGGGTCTCACTATGCAATTCAGGCTGGCCTTGAACTCACTTTATAACCCAGGCTGGTCTCGAACTCACAACGATCCTCCTGCCTCAACCTCCCGAGTGCTGGGATTAAAGGTGTTCACCACCACGCCAGGCCTCATTTTGGGTTTTTGTCGCTTGTGTCCAAAGGAGTCCTGATTCATATGGTTTTTCCTACCCTTGGAACTTTCTGTTCTGGCTCAGACAGGAAGAGTTATAAACACCTTGACAGTGGATTGTTCCAGCAGAAAGACAGTAAGAACCACTTGACAAGAACTCGATTAAAATGTACGGCCTTAAGCTTAGAGCATCTGACTATTGGTCAGTTAATAGAGAAAAATATTACATTTCTGCCAAAATTTTTAGAAGGTCTTTGAAACTAGCTGCTTGTATGTATATATCATGATAGTGCTTTCTCTCCACCACCAACCATGTGCCCACCTTCAAAGAGAAAGCCTTTCTTACAATGGATGCTGTCATAAGAGAATACAACTCTATGAGAGTGACAGAAGATGCTCATAGAGATTTATGTGCATCTATATTTATCACACCAAAAAAAGAAGCCTTATAAGTGTCTAAAAATAAGGAATTGGTTAAGTACATCTAAATATATTCATAAAATAGAATATTAAACAGCCATTAAAGTTGTGTTTTCAAATATTATTTAATGTTATGGAAAGTACTCAGACTATATTGTGAGGAAATTATTCTATTTTGTCCGTAGCACACTTCCTATATATATTTGATTATATATATATATCCATTTAATGATATGGACATATTCTGAGAAATGTGTCGTGGGTGATTTAGTCATTATGGAAACATCAAACAGTGTACTCACATAAACTAAGAGCTATGATATCACTAGGTGGCAAAATCTTATGTCACATCTTCGATCCATCACTAACCAAAAGGGTATTGTATTGTACATGACTACATATACATTGCTACATTTTATATATGCTATATCGCATACCTACATGCATATAATCAGGATGGAAACATGTAAGAATGCTGTCCCTACAGAGAATTTTAATTGTTATGTATTCTTCCCTCAATTTTCTACATTGAAAATTTACGTGAGCTGATTAAATCTTTTTAAAGGCAGAATTTTACCAAAGAGATAAAAATTTTGTGCCAGCCTTATCTTCCCTACAAAATTTGTGCAGCCAAGGAACACCCAGCCTTCAATCTTATTCTGAACTACTGTGGGTTAATATGTCAACATATGAGCTAGAGAGGTGGCACGTAATTGAGGTCATAGTATACTATATATTCCAGAATGTCCTTGTATGTTTCTTAAATTTAAAGTCAGTGAAACAGCATTCATATGTTAAGGAGCTCAGCAAAACATGTGGTTGGAGCCTTCACTCTCAATTCCACTGTCCCTGTGATTTGTCAGAAAAGATGTTCAGGCCTGAATCCAGCACTGACAAGATGGTTAGTACAGATAACCCGGTAAAGCAGAGCTATTAACTTTGAAAAAATGATGAAAAATGATGATGTTGTATCTCCCTGATAAGTAATTCAAAATAAACAAAATCTGTTTCCAATTTGAAGGCCCATGATCCATGTTGCCTCCTGGGTTTTCATCATGTTTGGTTTTTGTGCTCCATGAAGGAGTTTTCAATTTCCCACACCTTTGTTTTTCTCTTTAATATACGAATGCTATATCCATTGACATTTAAATTTGGGGAACATGTGAGAAAGTTCTGGAAGTTATGGTGTGTTATGGGCTAAAAAGTGCTCTCTGCCACCCACCTCTCCACCCAACAAATTCATATGTTGAAATCCTAACCCCCAGAATGTCAGAATGTGTCTACACTTGGAGATAAGACCTTTAAAAAGATAGTAAAATAAATGGGGTCTTTAGGTCAGGCTCTGATCCAATCTGTCTGGTATCCTTTTAAGAAGAGATTAGGGCTGGAGATATCGCTCAGTTGTGGAGCACCTAGCTAGCATTCTGTTGACTCTAGGCTTGAATCCTGGCACAGAAGAAAAAGAAGGGGATGGGGTGACAGGAGAAGAAAGAAGAGGGAAAAGTTGTGTGTGGGGGTCAGAAACACAGGGAAAGAGACCTCTTTCATATGAAGACACAGAGAGAAGACAGCTCTCTGCAGTTCAAAGATGGAGGCCTCAGAAGAAACTAAACCCAGGAGCACTTGGATCTTCATCTTCCAGAACTGTGAAGCAATAAACAGCTGCTGTTCACGACCTGTAGTCTGTGGTGCTTCATTACGGCAGCACTAACAAACTAATGTGGTGGAAATCTTTTTTGAAAAGAAGATTGACTGTCAAAGCTGAAAGAGATCCAAGCCAACAATGGCCAAAGCAAGTCTGATTTTATAATCTAGCAGGGCCAGGCAGGGTCAAGGTCACAGGCCCAAGCAGAGGCAGAACCACACGTAGGACTGACAGAACTGGGCTTTTTTCACAGCCCAACACTGATGTCTCCATTTGCTTATTTATCACCGTGTTGCTCTTCAAGTGTTTGCCTCAGTTGTTCTCCCTACTCTGGCGCACGTGCCCAGTACGTGGAAAGTAAGAAGGCCTTAGAGATTTCCTGTGTCATCCGGGTCTCTACCATTCTCACTGTCCTCCATGTCCTCTCAAGACTGACTCTCCAGTGGCTCTGAGCTGATAAGAACACAATGCTATCGCAGTCAGGAGGCCGTTACTTCTCACTGACAGCAGAGTGGGAAAAACAGGGTTTTTGATTTGAGACTGGCGTGGGCATAAATCTGGACTCTATCATTAACTGTGTGAAGTTGGTTAAGTTATTCAACCTCTTTAAGGCTCCTTAAAGGAAGACAAAAATATTTACTCATGACTGATTTTTGAGGACCAGAGAAGAAATTGTGTAAAAGGCTCCTTCTTTCTTCTATTCTAATTCTGTTCCTTTCTCTCCTCTTCTCACTAGATGACCGGAAATCAAAGGGAGGGTAGTGGGACCTGGACCAGGTATCTGACTCTCTCATTGCCACCTCCACTAAGCACACTTACGTCTTTCAACCTAGAAGGCCTGCCTATCTGTGGACCTCAGGGCTCTATGTAGTAGCACCTTAGGGCTGACCTCATTTTTGTCTTTTGTGGGGTTCGGCTAATTTCTGTAGGTATCTGACTTGACAGGGGTCATCCTCTTCTTTGGATTTCAGAAAGGTGTGCCAGTTAGCCTATGCCTAGCTACAGGGGTTCTTTCATCCTGACAGTCCTCATTACAGATAAGGCTAGCTGGCCATACCGAGACAAACAAAGCTTACAAGATTTCTACTCTTTTCAACATCCCAGAAGCTTCTAGTTGGTGAAGCAAATGCATAATCTTTATGAAAAGACTTTTTGGGCTTCTAAACAATTTGTCCATGCCCTACATACTCCATTCCTGCTTGCGTGGCTTTAAGCTCACACCCTTGGAACGGGGTCTCATATTTACATCTAACACTGGCCACCCTGCCCAGGATAGATGATAGATGCAGCAAAAGCAATGCTGTGGCTGAGAATCCAAGCAGGTAAAGAGCCATCTGTGCGACTTCCAGCAGATTACTGACCATTTTGGGTCTTAGTTTCCTCATCATAAAAAATGAGGCATCTTTAAAACATTTTTTTTTTACTTTCTTTGCAATTGTTGCTCCAAGCGTTGCCTTATACCAAATCTCAAAGAAAGTTCGTTTTTGTAATTATTACATATCGTGATAGAGTCCCTGTTTCAGAATTGATCATATTAAAACCTATTGTCTTTATTGCTGTCTTCAGTTTTTTCTCTGTACACTACCTATACACTGACGTGATATGTACAATGTGGTTAAATATTTTATTGCATAACAAAAAAATGGGGCATCTAATGAGCTGCTGTAAAAATTGAGATAAAGCCTGAACACTCCCCAAGCATTGCCTGAAACATGAGTCCATCACAACCACCCATTGTTATTTTGTACACCATTACTCATTTTCACCTAATGTACACTTTGCTGATACAAGAAAATACCAGCATACCACCTTCATTAGTGCCTAGTTATTTATTGTTTGACTACCAGGGTTTATTATGGAAAAACAGGTACAAGGGTGGGAATGGTATTTATAATTGGCTTTTCAGTGTGGATGGGACACATTGTGAAGGGCACATCCCCCAAATATAAATACCCCTCAAAGAATCATGTATTGAGGGTTTGGTCTCCAGTGCAGGAATGTTCAGAGGTGGGTCCTGGAGGGGTGTTGGGCCATGAGGGTGCTGTACTTATCCGTGAATGATGAGCTGATAATCACTGTTAGGGGTGAGTGGGCTGTTAGGACGTGGGGCCCAGGCGGTCCAAGAGTAGGTGCCTAGGACATGATTTGAGAGTTTTGTCTTGTCCACAGTGCCTTCCTCTCTCTCTGGCTCTCTTCCTGCTCTCTCTGTGTGGCTGCCATGAACCATGAGCAGCTTTCCTCCTCCCTGGAGCCAGCCAACCATGGTCTAAAGCCTTTCAAACCAAAATGAGCCAAAATGAATCTTTCCTCTTCTAAGTTGCACATCAACTATTTTGTGCTAGTAACAGCAAGGTGACTAGCACATACGCCCAAGCTGACAAGCTGATGGACTCTTGCTGTTAAGACCCCATCTGTGAAAGGCTTATTATGACTCATAGCATGGACAGCTATTACTTAGACTGTATCAAGTAAAGCAGGATTTTTCAGGTTCACTATTAACGTTTTGGGCCAGAGACTATATTCTTTTAGGTGATTTTCCTGCTCATTGCAGGATCATTGGCAGGACCCCCAACCCAATTCACAGATGCCAACTGCACCTTCCTGCAACTGAACATGTCTCCAAACATTGCCAGTGTTCAAGCAAAATTCCCCCTTCCTCCATTGAAAGCCCCCGGTCTTCAGGAATATCTGGTTGTTTTTCAGTGGGTGCCAGATTCTGTCACCTGGGTAAGGAGAATTCTGATGGGGTTGAGAATCAGCACCAGTGCAGTGGAACTACCATTTATAGCCCAGCATTTTGTTAAGTGTGTTTTACAATTCCTACATTGTGGAGAGCCTTTCCTTGAGGTCTCGTCAAAGAAACAAAGATAAGAGGTTAACTGACATGGCAAAGTCAAAGTTTATTCTAAGAGCTGGGTGGTAGTCAGGTGACTGCTACTCTGCCTCTAAGGTATCCAGCAAGCCTCTGGTGTGGCCTTGAAGGCATCCAGCAGTGCCTGCAGCACTCTCAGGTATTTCTACCCTGTTATTTTGTCCCAACCTTTCCCAATCATAGCACAGAATGGCATTTCAGAGGGTCAGACCCAAATGATCACCTTAAGCTACTTCACCCAGTTCTAGGCTTTCGGGAAGCAAGTTTTAAGAGATACTTCACCATTTAATGTCCCTATAATATATCACTTCTGATGCTGTGTCTCTGTGCTCTGGGCTGGTGCATACATACTATGGTTTCTCTACAGAATGGTCTCAGACTTGGGGTCCCAGAGGGCTTGCAGTGGGGATGGTAGCATGTTATTAAAGCATGAAAGACAGCCGCTAGTGCAGCCTCTGGTATCTGGTCTCTGTCCAGACGAGGAAGAAACAAACAAACAAAACAAAACAAAAACCTATTCAGTGGAGTACCAATAAATTCAAGACCAAGGGAAAGATTATTGATGTTAGGTTGACTGATTTCCTTAAGATTATCCCACTTGTCACACAAACTTGTAAAACTGCAACCAACAAAAAATACAGTTGTTCCAATGCTGGTAAAACTGTTGAAAGAATAGGCCACAAAAGATGAACATTCTCCGAACACCGATTTTAATCAAGGTATGTTTTTTGGCCAGAGCCCAGGCCCACATTTCTGGAAATGAGTCAAGAATTAGATGCAGTTTATCACCCAGCTTGTTGGTCAAGCTGACTAGGGATATCAGACTTTGAAAGCAATTCTCTGGAAGTACAATCAAGGCAGTGAGAGAAAGGGATGCTGGAGTGCCCGACTTGCTCATGTCTACTAAAGCTTTCCACCTGGGGTTCCTTCTCCTCTCTAAGTCCAGGCTGCAGTCAGTTCTTCCAAGATGCTTCTGGGCTTTTTCACGTGTGCTTCCTCACCTGGAGCATTTCCCATTCCACTTCGCTTAGGTAACACCCTATTTATTTACTACCTATGAGGTTTGCAAGATGTTACTCTCTCTGTGCTTCAACTTTATTTTTTCTGAAGTGGGAAATATCCTGGTTCCTACATCAGAGGTGGTGGTGGAGGCTAAATGAGATAATGCATGCGAAGCGCTGAGCACAAGGCCTGGCACACAGAAAAGATTCAATAAATAGTAACCTTGGTCATAAAAATTGTTACTCATCTTTCTCACGTCAGCTTCCAAAATGAACACTCCCGGGGCCTACAGGGGTCCTTCACCCTGCTACATGTTCCCAGTGCACGTGGTGCAAGGTGTGCATATTGTCATTAAGGACTGCCTCCTGAATCTTTACCAACACACTTCCTAAATTCTTAGGAGACTCAAGATGCTCCCATAAACCCAACCAGCTATAATTAAGATCCCAAATCTCCAGGCAGAATTGTTAATCCAGGGGTAAACACAGACCGAAAAGAGTTCATCTGAATAACTGAAAGGATTGCTATGAATACTGAGAAAGAGAGTTTCTCTTTTTATGAGACTTCATGGACTAAGAATGAAGCACTTCTGGAATCATCTGGGTCCACTTTTGCTAGCTGGAAAGATTGCCCAAGAATGAAGCTGATGTAGAAGAAAGCAGAAATCAGAGAAAAATGGGGCGGGGGTTGTTATATAGCTGGCGTCCTGGATCCAGTCAAACCTGAGGTCTATTAGACAGTCAATAGCCATTCTTTATTTAGTGTTTAAATGAAAATATTTAATACAGAAAAAACACATTGCCATTAATTCCCCTCAAAGTACTCCCCTCACTGTGAACACATTTATTTCATTGTTCTTTCCACTTTCTGAAGCAGTTCTGGAAGTCCTCTTTCCTGAGTGTCTTTAGGGGTTGTAAGAAAAAAATAAGGTGAATGTTGTTGCTGAGTGTCATTTAATAGAAAGGCAGGTTCATAAAAAAAATTTAGCGTTTCCTTATCTACTTTATTTACCAGATCTGGCACCATGCAATTTCTGGCCCTTCCCCAAAGTCAAAATGACTATGAGAAGTAAACATATTGAACTGATTCAAGGCATCAAGGCAACCACGACTAAAAATACTCATGAAAAAGGACTTCTGAAACTGCTTCAGAACATGACAAAAATGATGGTATAATTGTGTTTAAAATAAAGGGAGAGTATTTTGAGGGGACCTGATGGCAACATGTCTTTTATGGTAATAAGTTTTTTTAAAAAAGTTTGTAAACATTTGCCATACTTTTCATCACAACTTATTTTTGGTTTCACTGGGAGTCTTGATGGATATATGATCACACTGCCACATTTGCAACACATGTCACATTGATCATTGATCTGTCTTTCAAAATTAGGATGTAAATTTCATAAAGGCAAGGACCCTGTCCTATCTGTCCACCATTGTGTGCCAAGCAGAGTAGCCACCCAGAACAGGCACTCAAACATTTGCTGAATGAATACCCTAAGGGGATTCCAAATGAAAATTCTGACACTACATAAAGCAATGATGACAAAATAAAACCCCACTCCCTTCTCTTGACTCTTACCCAACTGAAGACAGATAAGAAAAACTCATGACCCCCCCAAAGACAGTTCTCCATTTCATTGTCTCTTATCATTTCTCAGAGAAATAGAAACTATGAGATCATTGTCATATCCAGGCCCATACTACAAGGCTCCATCTCTGAGAAGAAAAATGTGAATACACTAGAAATGTACTCAAGCGTACATCAGATTTATCAATTACCTTAAAATAATCTATCAACTTTTGAGAATTTTCAAAGTTCTATTATTGGTATGGGCATATTAACAATTTCTCTAAAACAGTCTGAGATGTTGGGTATATGATTGAGGAAGATATGGTTTGTACTGATTTTTTTTATTTATTTATTTCTCTCTTTCTCTCTCTCTCTCTCTCTCTCTCTCTCTCTTTTTCATTTACGTTTTTGGTAGTGCTGAGGATGAAACCCAGGGGCTTTCACATGCTAACCATGTGCTCTACCATTGAGCCAAACACCCAACTCCCTTGATTTTGTTTTGAGATTTGTTCTTCCAAAGGTCACAGTGCTGTTTTTTAAGGTTTGCTACATTTAATTTTGTAGTGCTGGGGACCAAAGCCAGGGTCACATCCATGCTAAACCAATGACCTACTGGACAACATCCCCAGCCCCCTAACCCCACAGGTTTTAATAGTTAGAACCAGAAACAAATGACCACTCCTCTGTGCTAGGAGTCACTCAGCTGCATCCACAAGATTCGTATATGGTGAAGCACCATTTTAAAAATTTAGAAATATCAGTACATGTAACTAAATATTTGAAGACTTGAGCCAGATGGACATGTGGTTGCCACATGTCCTTAAAATCCGTCTCATCTTTCTCCATCTTGCAGTTTTCCTGATGACTTTTGTCTGTCAGATCTCTCCATTAACAGAAGAAAATGATCTTTTCAGATTGTGGCACGGAATAAGGCCCGTTCAGGACCCATTTCAACTGATTCCACACAATGGTATTCTCTTGTTCACCTGACTTACACATCTACCTCTGTGAGCCACAGGGGTGATGAGTGGAGGGGTATTGGCAGCTCCACCGACTTTCAACAGAGGTAGAAGCAGCCCTCAGAGGACAGGAATGTGAACCGACGTGTAAGAACCAGCTGTCCACCACATAGACTCACTCCCGTGGTTACTCAAAGGCCTGGCAACCCACTCCCAGAGGACTCTGGGGCATCTGTAGCACATCTCCTATCCACTCCAGTGGTCCGCTCAACTTTGCCTATTCTAGGCTCCTATGCTGCTCCATGAGAATACAAATCTGCCATCTTGTGCTCTCACTTTCTGAGAGAATTGTCAGGCTTTGTCCTCTCTTCTTCTTGATATGTTCTTTCTTCAGAGAGATTTGATTCATCTGCTCTATTCCTATCTAAGAAATCATGAGTTCTTTCAATGTCAACACATAAAACATCAATGTAACTATTGACTATGGGTAGAATTTTAAAACTTGAAGGAGAAAACCTTTGGTAGACTATACGGTAACCTAAGTGTGTTCACACTGTTGCCTGATCTTTTGTCTATACCAAAAAACTTTCCACATACAGAGGACACATTGGCAATCAAAAGGAACAATCTATGCAAATAGATGTTAGCAGATACCATTGGCAAGGCACAGTTTCAACCTTTCCTCGGACTTGTTCGGCCCTAACAAGCACGCATATTCATGTTGGGCCAAGTTCCCATCTTCTGCCTTAACCTCATCCTTTTTTCCTGTCTTCCCACACAATGCCATTACGACCTCATTATCTGTACATCTTTCCTCTTGGCAGACCTCATTCACTCCCATGCATTTCTACTGCTGCTTTCTATCTGCCCATTATGAATAATCACTCAAGAGCCCCCTCCACCGACAGGGACACACATGCCCTGCCTCACAATGAACCATCACCTCCCTGGCTGACCTTAGCATTCTAAGTAGTCTAAAGGAATAGAAGAAGTAATTTGGAAACCTTGCTTATCTCTTGCAGTTATGACACTGATGGTTTTCTGGGATTAAAGCTAACACATAGATGAAGAGTCAAGCTCTAAGCAAACACTAGATTAAACCCATGACAACTGAGCAGAGAAAACTTCAAGGCATCAATTCTGACATTATACTTGGTCTACCTTTTGGTTCTGCTGTAACAGAGCATATATTATAATATGTAGATTGCTCATTTTGCATATTCTCTGTGTGCAATAAACATTTCATAATAAAGATTAATGAACTAGTGCTTGTGCCTCCAGGTCAAGAAAAAAGCTTTTGATCAATTCCAGGTGCATAGCTTTGTCCATTGGTCTCTGCCAGCTCTCTCAAACCTGGGGCTCCTCCTGGGTGTTCTTCTTGTGCTTCCACCTTCTAAATTCAGCAAAAGAATATATGCATTCCTTGGGGGCTTTGCCTTTTGTTGGATAATGTGACAAATGAGTCTTTTAGGAAGTTATTCCAGGATAATTGATTATATATGTATTTTGACTGATTCTTTCTGTGGAAATGTTTTCTATGACATAATTCCCACCATTTGCTTATACTTTCTAAATCCTTTATAAGCACCATTCCACTTAACTCTTGAGGAAATTCTGCAAGTTTAAGATTGTAATTACTTCTCTTGCAGAAGAGAAAACTGAAATTCTGAATGCTTAAAAAATTTTCCCGAAGAGCCTTATCACCCCAGGGAGGCATACCAAAGTGCAGGCCCTTTGAGACAGTATGGTCCTGGAAGATAAACATTGTTCTGTCTAAAAATCACACACTCAGCAGAAAAGATCTGCTGAGGAATAATGCAGAAAATGGCAAAACTTTCTGCAGAAATAATGCAAAACTTTTCCAAAGTTGATGAAAAAGTCTACTTATAGATTGAGAAGCTCAGCAAACCAGAAGCAGGGCAAATAGAAATAAAAGCACACCTGCCACATCATAGTCATACTACAGAAAACCAAAGAGATTTTTTTACAAGCAGCCAGAGGGATAGGGGATGGAGGTAGAAGGTAGGGGATGATACATCTCAGACAGTGAGAAACAATGGAGGCCAGACTTACATATATCATCTGTGATGACATGTATCTATTAGTTTGCTTGTTCGCCTTTTATTTATTGGGTGATGCAGATTGAGACCAGGACCTTGGACATACTAAATGCATGCTCTACGCTGAGCTACACTTTCAACTTCAGGATGATTTTTTTGTAGGTGGGAGAGAAAACCTGTTTACTTAAAACTCTGTGCCTGCCAAAAAAAAAAAAAAAATACCCTAAGGGTGAAATAAAGGCATTTACCAAAAAATGAGAGCTGAGAGAATTCGTTGCCAGTAGATTTGCCCTATAGTAATTGTCTAAGTATGCTCCTCAGGCTGCAGGAAAATTGTAAAATGGAAACTTAGATCAACAGGAAGTAAAGAAGAGCATTATATTAGAGTCTTGCCAGGTTACTTGACATACTTCGGACACCTATAGAAAACATTTTAAGGGTTACGTAAGGCAGTCTGCAGAAAGAAGTAGAAACAAAAGTATTTTAAAGTAATGAAGTGATAGCCTATGTTAAAGGACAAAGAGATTGTTTTCCTGTTTTTATATTATTGTAGGATTTTTATATTATTGTAGGTTTTTTCATAGGTGACTGTAAGGTTTTTAATTTTGAATTAGTTTTCTGTATCTGTAAAAAACATGTGACATAAATCAACTTAAAAGGAAGAAAGGTTTATTCTGGATGGTAGTTTCAGAGGTGTCAATCCATGGTCACCTGGCCCCATTGTTTGAGGCCTGTGGTGGCACAATATGTCATAACGGAAAAGTGTGGCAGAGAAAGCTTATTTACCTCATAGTGTCCAGAAAGCAAAGAGAGACCAGATGGGGAGGATTAAAAACAGTGGAGTAAAGACCCAGAGCAAAATATGGTTTTCTCTGGGTCTGGAATCAACATACTTGGAAAACAACAACCTAAGAAGGAAAATAGGAGTAGATTTATAGGAATCTGGAGCAAGCTGACAGGAAATCAGAAACTACGGAGAAACTAGAGAAATGAAGCACAATGCAAGGGAAAGAATGAAGCAGGCTGCTGGGCATGGTGGTACATGCCTGGAATCCAGCACTCAGGAGGCTGAGGCAGGAGGATTGCTGTGAGGTCCAGGCCAACCTGGGCTACAGAGTGAGTTCAAGGCCAGCCTGAACTGCATAGTGAAACCTTGTCTCAAAAGGATGGGGAAAAAAAAAAAAAAGAAAAGCAAAGAAAAGAAAAAGTGAAGTAGGCTGAAAAGGTACATGGAGCTCCCGATAAGGAAAGGTTTGATAGCTCCAGGGAGACGCAGTGAACCAGGCCAGCAGTACTAGCCACAAGAAAAGCCCACAGTTAGTGTAGAATACAAAACCCAGCAAGGGGTTTCACTCCGAAAGTGACTCCAGCTGCGTGGCAGGCTAGAGTTCAGAAGAAATGCAGTGCAGTGCCTGTCACACAGTAGTACCTCGATTCACAAACTTAATTCATTCTATGATTCTGATCACACGCTGGATTAGTGGTGAATGGAATAAAATTTCCCCATAAGGTTCAATGTAAATAAGTTAATTCATCCTGAACCATATGTATTTTTTTTAACCAGAAACATATGAAACAAAGTACAGTACAGTACAGTATGAAGAAAGAGAACACTAACCTTGGTTGAGGCAACTTCTGGTTGGAGGACAGGAAGGCAGGAGGGCGGGGGTTGTTTTTTGGAGGGAGACTCCCCTCCGAAAGGACACTGGCGCAGTCTCCTTCAGGGATTTTCTTCTTTGTCTCTTAGTTGCAGGGTAAATTCTGATGAAAAATCTGTCTGATATCACTTGTTTATTCCTGCCCTGCATAACCCTTCAGAAATAAAAGACCATGTTATCTGTTGTCAGATCCAACATTCTGTTTATTGTAGTTACCTCGGGGTGGTGCTTCTCAAAGAAATCCTGGCATTTATTCCATTTTTCCCATAGTAGATTTTATGGCATTATTGCTGTCTTCCTCTTCCTCACTGAAGTGCTCCTCAACAAATGCCTTCTATTGCTCACTCTGGAGTTCAGCAAGCACCGTCTTCAGCTCCTCCTCATGGTCCTCAACAAGCTCCTCTGTATCTGTACCATCTATATCCAGATCCATACTCTTGCCCATGGACACAACCTCCTCCCCTACCTGTGCACCAGGTCCTTCAAGGTCATGTTCAGTGACACACTCTGACCAGTTTCCTCTAGGTTTAGTTTAAGATCCGGTATGTGACATTTTCCCAGGCTTTGTCAATGAGGTCGACGTAGTGAAGGACATTGAAATGTCCCTTCTAGAACTCTTTCAGAGTCAAGGATGTCCCTTCACCTGGTGAAGAGTGCCTTTGTGTACAGCTTCTTGAAGTTGCAGATCACTTGCTGGTCCATGGGCTGCAGTAGAGATATTCTGATGGGAGGGAAGAACTTGACTTTTATGAAATCATACTCAGCATCCATACCATCCACCAAGCCTAGAGGATGTGCCAGCACATTGTCCATCAGAGAAAGATACCCTCCAGGCCATTGGTTATCAGAAAGATATTTCTCAATGTGAGTGCAAATACCTCATGTAGTCATTTCATGAACAAGCACCTTGTGACCTAAGCTATCACATTGGTCCCCCACATGACAGGAAGTCTGGTCTTATTCATATTCTTTTCCTTAAATGCACGAGGGGTCTAAGTATGATACATAAGTAGTGACTTAATCTTCAGATTAGTGCTTGTGTCTGCACACAGTAAAAGGGTCAATATCTATCCTCATGCATTTGTGCCTCAGCACTGCCTTTTCCTGCTGTATTACATAGGTTCTGTTCAGCATCTTCTTCCAGAAGAGCCCTATCTCATTGCAGTTGAATACTTGTTGAGCAACATATTCTTCTGCCTTCATTAATTCCACAAATTCTTCCTTGTAAACTTCTGCAATGGCCTTGTCTGAGCTGGAAACCTCACCATGCCTTATCGCACAGTGGATGCCACTTCTCTTGCAGAATTTATCAAACCACTCTCTGCTGTCTTTAAATTCATCACTTGTTGCACTTGTACAAGGGTTTTCTTGCAGTAAATCACTGTGTAATTTCCTGACTTTTTCATAGATCATAGCTTCACTAACACTGTCACCTGCCAGCTATTTCTCATTCAGTCACACTAACAAAAGTTTTCCCATCTCT
The DNA here is from genome assembly GCA_004363535.1 of Dasyprocta punctata. NCBI lineage: Eukaryota > Metazoa > Chordata > Mammalia > Rodentia > Dasyproctidae > Dasyprocta > Dasyprocta punctata. The sequence goes on from RJWM01011399.1 coordinate 16,288, forward strand.
TCCAGCATTGTGTCCTCTGCTTAGTTAACATCATTACTCCTTTTGCCACATCAGTTGCTTTGATGGCATCTTGACTCTTTAAAAGAATCAAGATTATTGACTGCCATCTTGTACTCCAAGGCCAGATCAGTCACATGAATACAATGCTCATGCTTTTCTACAATTTCAATGGTTACTTTCTTCAAACGTTTTTCTTATCGCTCTTACTCTGCACTTTCTTGTTACCTTTGTTATTACTTGGACATTCCTGTCACCTTCATTACCACTCTGCACTTTCTTTTTACCATCATGCCTCCTCTGCAATTTTTTTTGGAGCCATGTTGGATTGAATAATACAGTACAGTATTATATGTGCTAAAAAACACACAAAAAGCTTCACAGTAAGGGTGCACAGGTCTATCTGTGACAACAATCTCAACTAGAGAAATCACAACCATGTGCCAGAGCCAGGAAGATGGCTGCGGTCATGTTTTCATGCAATGTGGAGTTCACAAGTGGAAGCAAATTTTTGCTGAATCCTTTTGGTGGTGAACTAAATTGTTCATGAACAAAAGCATTTGTGAACCAAGATATTACTGCATTTCAGAGGTTTTAATCAGGGATCATTTGAGGGTGGGGTTAATTAGTTAAACGTGAGCCACAAAACAGCAACAGAGTAATTACACCACAGTAACTGGGTGGGAGATAGCCACAAGAGACAGTCACAGAAAGGACATCAGTTACACAGAGACTCCCTGAGAAGCTGAAGCTCAGGCCAAGAAGGACACACCAAAAAAGGAAAACAACTCAATGACAGGAATAATCTAATATCTTTCAGTAATAACTCTTAATGTGAATGGCCTCAACTTCCCAATGAAAAGAAACTGATTAGAAGGTTGGGTCAATGTGAGTTCAATCCCCAGTGCCACAAAAGAAAAAAAAAATTGGGTCAAAAAAAAAAAAAAAAAAACCTCAATGGTATACTGCATACAAGAAACACATTAAATCTAAAAAATTCATAGACCAAAAGTCAAAGGATGGGGAACAATATTCCATGCAACAAGAGCCTGAAAACAAGCAGGGGTAGTTAACTTATTTTCAGCCAAAGTGGACTTCAAGTCAAAACTTACTAGAAGATGCAAAGGAAGTCACTACATACTATCTAAGAGAAAAATTCCACAGAAAGAGATAACAATAAAAAACATATATGCACCAAATACTGTTGCACCCAACTTATGAAACAATCACTACTGGACATAAAAACTAATTAAGGACCTAAACTGAAAAAGAAGGAACTTCTTGCCAAAGGTCAATCTCTTTAATTAACATATGTATATGCAGTGATCTTCAACAACCCATAGGCAAATAGAATTCAATAAGTCATCACGAAAGATTGTATGTCAATTGGGTGTGGTGGTGTATACCTGGAATCCCAGCACCCAGGAGGCTGAGGCACAAGGATTGCCATAAGTTCAAGGCCACCCTGGGCTACATGCTAAGTTCAAAGCCACCCTGAGCAGCATAGTGAGACTCTGAAAACAAACAAACAAACAAATTTCATACATCATGACCACATAGGCTTTATCCCAGGGATGCAAAGATGGTTCCACATATGTAGATTGATAAATGTAACATATCACACAAGTGGAAGCAAGGACAAAAATCAAATGATCAACTCATACTCACAGAAAAAGCCTTTGACAAAATTCAATATCCATTCATAATAAAAATGCTGAAGAAGACATATAGAAGAACATTATCTCAGTCTGATAAACACCATTTATGACAAACCTATTACCAATATACTAAATGGGCAAAAATTGAAAGCTTTTCTTGGAAATCAGGAATAAAACAAGGATGTCCACTATCACTACTCTTGTTCAATACAGCATGCAAAAACATTAGCCAGAGCGATCAGGCAAAAGAAAGAAATAAAAGGACTACATGTAGGAAAGGAATAAGTTATCCTATCCTTATTCACAAATGAAATGATTCTTTGTATAGAAAACCCAAAAATTTCCACCTAAAGACTCCTACAACTAAAAAGCAAATTTATCAAAGGATATAAAATCAACACACAAAAATTAATAGTGTTCTTGTATACCAATCATTAAACCACTAAGAAAGAAATTAGGAAAATAATACCATTCACAAATACTTCAAGAAAAATTAAATATTTAGGAATTAACCTAACAAAGAAGTGAAAGACCTCTGTAATGAAAACCATAGTACTCTGGAAAAGGAGATCCAAGAAGAGATTAGGAAATGGAGAAATATCCCTTGTTCCTGGTTAGGCAGAACCAATATTGTCAGAATGGCCATATTTCAAAAACTGACATTAAGATTAATACAGTTTCAATCAAAATGCCAAAAACTTTTCTAGAGAACTAAAATTCATATGGAACTAGAAGAGATCCAGAATAGCAAAAGCAATCCTGGGCAACAAGAGCAATGCAGGAGGCATCACAATTCAGACTTCAAGTTATACTGCAAACTTACAGTGCAAAAGTCAACATGGTACTGTACTGGTACAAAAACAGATATATGGCTCAAGGGAATAGAGAATGCAGAAATAACCAGAGGGAATTCAGCTACCTGATCTTCAACAGAGGGCTCAAAAACATATACAGACAGAAAGAAAACTAACTATCCACATGCAGAACCTTGAATCTGGACCAATATATTTCACCATGTACCATGTAAAAGCAAAATGAATCGAAGACAAATATTACAACAGAAACACTTAACCTGCTGGAAGATAAAATAGGTAAAACTCTTGAAGACGGGCATAGGCAAGTAATTTCTGAACAGAACCCCAGCAGCGCTAGGAATCACCAAATGGAATTATATCAAATTGAAAAGCTTCTGGACAGCAAAGTAAAAAACCAACAGAGTAAAGAAACAACCTAAAGAATTAGAAAAAAAAAATTTCCAGCTATTCCTCAGACTGAGGACTAATATCTAGAATATATACAGAACTCAAAAAATTAGACCCCTCGAAAATAAAAGACCCAATCATAAATGAACAACTGAAATGAATAGATTCTTCTTAGAAGAAATACAAATGGCCAATAAATACATGAAAAAATGTTCAACATCTCTGGCCATTAGAGAAACCAAAGTGAAACAGCACTGAGATTCCATCATAGTCCAGAAAGAATGACTATTATCAAAAAATCAAAGAATAATAAATGCTGGCAAGTCTGCAGGGAATGTTTTTGCATTGCTGGTGGTAATGTGAATAGTACAACCACTACAGAAATCAGTAGGAAGATTCCTTAAAAAACTAAAAGCAAATTCCATTCAACCCAAATACTCCTAGGTATCTGCCCAAAAGAGTTAATCACATCATATTACAATAATACATGTATACCATGTTTAGAGCTAAATCTTGAAAGTGGCCTACGTGTCCATCAACAGATAAATGAAAAAAGAAAATTTGGTGTTTATACACAGTAGAGTACTGTTCTGCTAAAAAGAAGGATAAATTTGAGTCATTTTTAGGAAAATAGATATACCTTGAGACCATAATATTAAGTGAAATGAATTAGACACATGTGTCTGAATATCACATGCCTTCTCTTATATTAGAAACCCAAAGTATAAATGAGTTAAAGAGCAAGGCAAAAGGTAGATAATAGGAAACTGGGAGATAGGTCTTTTGCAAATGGGAAAGGGATCATGAGGTGAAAGGAGAGGGGAGGGGAGGGAGGGAAGTAGACATAAAAAGAATTAAGAAGTGATATGTCTGTGTACCGTCTCCCTACCATGAATGTAATTATTATGTACTCAAACATGTACTAATAAAAGCTTTTTTAAAAAGAGAAACACAGGATAGGGTTGGGTCTCAATATTCCCTGCAAGAGCACACTCAATGATGATGGCCCTACCTCTTCAGGATAGAAAAAAATAGGATAAAGATAGATAGAAAGGAGATAAGTAAGATAGGAAATTTAAAATTGTACTTTGAAGAAAAACTGCAGCTTTCAGACAGGAAAGTCATTCAGGCCCAGTTTAAATTTTTTTCTCTTCTCCCAAGAGACAGTAAACCTGGGCAATTCCTTTTCAACTGCAAATTGGCCCATGCATAAATTCGTAAATCGTACTTTCTCTTATGGTCTCTATCCTCAAGGAAGCAGTAATATTAGCGCTAGTTTAAAGCCCCCACCCAGCTGCTTAGCTGCCTAACTTCTATTATAGGTTTAAAGGCAGCAGACTTCCTCATTCCATTACCAGGACCAAGCTCTGACCCCTCCCCAGGGGTGAAAGCTGTTGCCCTGCCTCTTTGGAGCAGGCTGAAGTCTCTATGTCAGACCCCTGATGTGCTGCTGTACTTGTGATAACAAATCTTGCTGCTTTGATCAGTAATCTCTGGGCCCTAAATCTAACCTAATATTTGATGCCATATGTTAAGCCTTTGTTCTTTGTGAGGCAGCAGATCCATGAGGCCACCCTTGATGTTGCTGTCTTTCTATACAACAGCAGCCATCCTCTGTGATCCAGGCAGTAATCTCTTTCCACCCAACCCGTGAGCCTCTAGGTCTCCTCCCAAAGGTCTTGCTGTTTTCTTCCAGCAGTCCATCTATCTGAAAATCTTGTAGCACTAGGTGTTGGTTCTTCTCAGCCTAGGGTACTGTCCCTTTGGCTTGGCCCTTTAGGAGGCACCGTATTCTCTGGTTTGCTGCTGGTGGCCACTGTTTCTGTCATAGGAAAAAGAGGCCCCAAAGGCAGGGAAAGGAGAGGATAAAGGCCTCATTAAACTTTATTTAAAAAATTAATAAAGAATTTTACTAAAAGCAGATTTTGCCTCTAAAGTTAAAGCAACTAGAAAGACTAAGATAGAGGAGAGAAAACCCAGACCTGGGAAGGTGCCAGGTAACATGATTACCATTAAAAATTTTCAGAAAGAGTTAACAAAACACAGAGGAAGCCAGGAACATAAAAGACCAGAGTAACCAGCACCCCTCATCCACCTCTGATAAAATGCAGAGGAGACAAGGGGCAGCCACCTAAGGACTTTTATTTAGCTTATAAAAAGATACATGCCTATATATGTACATCCTCACTTCAGTGTCACTACAGTACTGCACCGTGTACACACATATCCTTCACTAAACCATTAACTCTCACTACTTTTCTATAAGCCCCCCCCCTACACGCTTATCCATCACAAAATGGCAGGAAAGAATCAAATGATCAAGAGGAGTGTAAACAAAGTTGCCCAGTTTGTGACAAGTTCCAGGTGCCCTCATGGGGGGAGAGCCATTAGTCCTAATAAAAGGAGCCGGATTACTAATAAACTACAATAAAATTTTTTTAAAAATCTAAAAAAGGAGCCAGAGATACGGGCTCAGGGTATTCACCTTTCTACTGCCCCTACTCTCACACAGTAGCTGCCTATCTTGTCCTTTTCCCGTGCTTTTCCCAATAAATCATCTTCCTTATTTTAAACTCTCCCTCTTTAATTCTTGCTAGTGCTGAGAGTTTACGATCTCAGCTTGCTGTATGTTCTAATAGAGCAGGGATACGCACCCACTCTGAGGTAACACTGTGGGAAAACTGGGCGATGTGGGGACACCTGCCTCTGTTTTCCTCCATTTGCCTAGAGACACCACCACAGGCAATTTCAATTTGATCCTCCAACCACCCAAAGACTCACTTTTGTTCTGTCTCCTTAAAAACCTAAAAATCCAGGAGGGGAGGCATCAAACTAAAACATGTATTTACTTCTCTAATATAGTTTCATAGACAATAATCAGTAACCTAAACAGAGGACCTTTGACCTCCAAATTCTTTGAGGCTTAAGCAGATTTATCCAGTACAATGGCAAGTGGTCTCAAGTTCCTTATGTGTAAGGTTTTCTTTACCATCTCAGTCAACTTCCTGCCAATCCTGTACTACTTTCCAAATTCTCCTTGCCCATGATCGACCTAGATTTGACTCTAATTCTGTCCTTAAACCTGAATTCAACCTGAACCTGCCGACCATGCACCTTTACTACCATATGCCCCTCAAGCCTTACCCCTTCTTTCTCACCTCTATCACCAGAGGCCTCATTTTGTTTCACTTTCCCTCCCTCTTCACCCTGTTTTTCTCGGCCTACTATACACTCATACCCATCGACTCCCTCGTAAACCTCAACTTCAGCCAACTCTGTCCTCCACCTCTAGAAAGTGGCATAGGGCAGAGGGCTTACCCCAAATTCATGTTTCCTTCTCCCTTCTCGACTTTTCCCAAATTAAAAATGCCTGGGTTTCAGCCAATTTCGGGGCTCCAGTTCAGCTTCCAGTCTCTCCCCTACCAGGTCACTCTCTTTTCGTCTCTCTCTCCTTCCATACTCCATACTTTCTTTCTGCCTTCTAACTGTTATGGTGTAACTACATTATTAAAACAACAGAAACAATACAAGAGATCTCTGTAATGATTCACCTTAAACAATACCCTGTTTAAGGGTACTTTTGTATCTCATCTGTATGTCTGTCCATTAATCTGTGTTTATAATAATCAACCTTGGACTTGGGGAACTGCTGAACATGATTCCCTCTGCATCCAGATGAGCTGGGACTTGAACCAGTTTGCTTCAGATTTTGTCCATGATGAGTGGTTTCTCTGGTTTTCCTCAAGGTCCTCATCCCCCAAGATTAGGGAAAATACTATTGTTTGTTAGTAAACAATGTAACTTAAAGAAAAATATCTATATAAAACCAGTGGCCATGGGGTACCAGACTGATGGCAGCAACAATAGAGACTAAATTCCAAACTCCAACCCCATACAAGTAAACATGGGGAAAAAAAGAAAGAAAGGATCGTTGGGAGCTTGAAGCTAGAAATTGAGCACATATACTGGGCTGCAGCATGGCTGGGACATGGTCAAAACAGAACAAGGAGGTATCTCAAAGGGCAAGATGAGGCCACAATTGAGAACACCTGCCTCAAACCTCAATTAACAAGATAGAGACTGCAGCTACAGGTATCTCATTCCTGCTGTCTATTTTCTACCACAAATGTTATTGTGGAGATAGGACAGTTCTTTTAAATTAGCATAGAATACCACTTGGAGAAGTCATTGAGGTGACTCTCCATTGTCCTGCTCAGATCCTACCCTTTCCTCAGTATCCCATCTCTTTTCTTTTTGAAGACCTAATGAATGTGGTCCACCCAGAGAAGCTCTTTGTCTCAGCCCCCAGAGTCTTGAACTCTGCTAGAGGGTTTTGATCCTCCTAGAGCCCTAAAATTATACCACTTGTCTCATTTATTTAAGCCTTTGCCATACACCCATTTGGGAGATTGTGGATTTTGGTTAGGTCCCAATAAAGGAAGAAAGGAAGAAAGGAAGAGAGAAAGAAAGAAAGAAAGAAAGAAAGAAAGGAAGAAAGAAAGAAAGAAAGAAGAAAGAAAGTAAAAAAGAAAGAAAGAAAGAAAACCAAAATACCAATGCCGAAGTAAAACACTGCCAAAAGATAAGTATTTTTAAATAGGGGGGTTGAAACCACCAAACTGAGTTCAAGCTAACATCTAGATCCAAGCTGGTTTGGAAAATAAGTCAAACTACAGAGAATAAGGCCAAATATCAGGAAAAAGTAACTCTTGGGTTACACATAGTCTGCACTGTGTCCTGGCAGATAACAAAGACTGACTTCTATTCCAGGATGCCAAAAGGCAATGCACTCTTCCTGACCTTCTATAAAAAGGTAATGAGGGCCCATTACGAAACATCTTAACTGATTAGTAATATCCTAACTGATTGGCAAATTTATTTTGAATTTTGTGGTTTAAATTAATGTTTTCATCTGATCGATGTGCTTAAAACATTTTTTATAAACAGCTTTGGGTTCATTTTTTAACTACATTTACAGGGTTGACTTGCTCTTTTGTTGGTTTCTGCATATACTAAGTTAATTTGTCATTTAGGCTCATATAAAGTCTTAAAGGGTTGTCAGTCCTAGCTAAAAGGTAACATCTTTCTTTAGTCTACTTTCAACTAGTACTAAAATAATTCATTTTCGAGGTTGCTTGAGAGTCTGGTTTTCAACTAGCTCAGAGATAAAAATGAACCAGAACATTTTAAAATCCAAGCAAGCTACTAGGTTGGTCACCAAAAAAAAGTAAAAAGGACAAAAACATATTTAACAGTTGTAAGTATAAAAATACATCTTTGGTATGAAAAACAGGAGATCCAGGTACATCAAAAGGTTCTTAGAGGATGAGGCTTATAAAAGGAAATATACGTTTGGCTAAGTTTTTACTCTTGTTGATTTGGGTAGTCCTAAGATCGGTCTCTTTCAAGCCTGTTTGTTGCTCAATTATAGCTAAAAGGGGCTATGACACTAACTCTAAATCATCACTTACTTCCCTGGGACCAGGTAAGATCAACAACCAGTAGACCATCCTGGCAATAAGGGACAATGATAAATGATAATTAATCAACAGTGCCTTCAGAAGAAGAGGGGGTATTTTTAAAAAAATTATTAAGCTGTCAAAATCAAAACATTTGTGTCAATCCCACCAAAAGATAAATAGAACCAAGAGGTTATAAGGCAGGGTTCTTATAAGTAAGTGATTGATTATAATTACCACAAAAGATATTTGAGTCTGGCTTTTGAGTTCTTCCTGGCAAAAAATGGCCACTAATAATTATTATTAAATAATTCTCTTTGGTTCAAGTTCTTACAACTATCTTCTCCAGTTTGTTTCCTCCAGAATCCTGCATTTCTCAGTAATAGGTGTCAGACCAATTCCTAAGCCTACTTCCGAAACCCATTCAAATCTCATCACCCAGTTTAGGTCTCAGATGTAAGCTCAAATTTACCCCATCTCTGATGATTAGCAAACTCAAAAAAGGCCTCTAACAATGTCCTTATTCAGCTCAAAGAAGTCACAGATGTGACCACTTCATTCCTTGTTAATGATTTGACTTTACTGATTCATCAGGAAAAATAAGGTAACAAAAGGGTTTAAATTCTCTGCACTCGAATTTCTTTGATAACATATTTCTGCCTGGTACCTAATAAGCAGTCATAAAATACTACTAATGGGGACTAAAAACAGCACAAGATAAAAGAAAATTTAAACACCATCCTTTCCTCCTCTGAGCTAAGGGGTCAAACAGCCAGACTGTCTCTGGATCTCTGGGACTGAGGTCAACCATTCCAAATCCAAGGTCGACTCCTGCCTGTCCTTTCCAAGTCTGCTGGGACTTGCTGCTGGCAACTGACTGGGGCCCAGTTCTAAAGCTCTTGAGACCTCCATCACTAAAACAGAACCCAGGATTTCCCTAAAGTAGCAGATAAGCTGATGTCTTTTCTTTTGGAAAGAGGAACAACAGTGGTAACTCGATTTATGAATGCTTTTGTTTGTGAATAACTTGGTTCTCAAACATACACATTTGGCAAAATTTTGTTTTTGTTTGTGAACACCACATCAGGTGATGAATATGACCATGGCCATCTTTTCTAGAATCATGGGATGAATTAAATTCATGAACCAAGGTACAACTGTTGTTTTACAGAAGTTGTAAGGCTTTTAGTTCCTTCCTCTGTCCTATTATGAGGTTTTATGGCATTATTGATTTTGTTTTGTTTTGTTTTGTTTTGTTTTTTGGTACCGGGGATTGAACTCATAACTTTATGCCTGCCAGGTAGGTGCTTATGCCACTGAGCTAAATCCCTGGCCTTGGCATCATCTTCAAACTGCTCTATACCAATTCTCTACCTTGTACGTTCAAACAATAATTTTACACATTCCTTTTTAGTTCTCCCAACCCATCCTGCCCCATTAATGGGATGAGATATACTTTCAAAATTATATTCCACCATTACCATTTAGAGCTCCCTAACATTAGCTACCCTTCTTCACTTTAGCCCACTGCACTCTCAAGCCAGATTACACAAACTTTACCTCACATTTAATTACAAGTCGATTTCATCATGCGGGACACTAAACAGCCCTCAACGGCTCATCACACTCTTATCAAGTTTACTCTTAACCCACAGGCCATACCGGGACTCCAACCAGTTATCTGCAAACTCTTCTGTGCCACACTGAAATCCACCAGTTCTCCTTACCACACTCCTGTCCTACACATAAAAAAAAGAACAACAAACAAGCAAACAAATAAACCAAAAAGCAAGTGGAATTTATTCCGTAGTCCATGACCTATCAATGAAGCCTTCCTCCCTCTTTCTGTAGTGCTTAATTCACACATTTTTTCCTCTATACTGCAGATACCTTTCATTTTATAGTTCTTGACTTCAAATGTACTTTTTTCCTTATCCCTCTTGACTCCTGCTCCCGAAATCCTTTTATCTTTACCAGGATGGATCCTGACACCAACACACCCATCCCAACAATTCACTTAAATCATCCTTCCTCAGGAATTCTGCAACAGCCTACACCTTTTTAGGCAAACACTAACCAAAGATCTCCTGTCTCCTCCACTAATCCCTAGCTGTCTTATCCAATCAGCTCACGACCTTTTGCTATCTAGCCCTTCTCTGAATCTGCGCAATGAACATTGTTCTGCTGCTTAACTTCCTAACAATAAAGAGATACTGAGTATCTCCAGACAAGGGCCAGTTCCTTCACACTGAGTCATCTACTTTGCATTTAACATCACCCCTACTCATAAAGGAATCACACAAGACCGAAAAACCCTCATAGCTCAGCTCTCCTTACCTCAGTCAAAATCTGATCTCATTTCCTTTTTAGAGCTAATTACTTTCAGTTGTGGATCCTAAACTTTGGTCTTATGGGAAACCCCTACCTGAGACTGCCTCAGGGGATCTCCGTCACCTCTATTTTCCTCTTTTTCTCCATCTTCTGCTTTCAGTCAATTCAAATCGGGTCTCACTTCCATGCTGGCAGTCAACCTCTCCAATGTGCAAAAGTCAAAAAGGGATTTGCTTTTGGACCCCTAGCTCAACTTCTTCATACAAAAATACAACCTATAACTTTCTTCTCAAACCAGTTAAATGAGATGGTACTGGCGTGGCTGATCCATCTCCACATATAAGTGGCAGTGGCTCTCCTATTGAAAAACTTCTGAATTTTCCAGTATCTTACTGTCTGTACCTCTCATTTCTTACAGCCTACACTAATACACCACACTCATGCTATAAACCCAAAAGACGTGGGTAGAGCTCCTGCCCGTCACCCTCTGCACATCTGAGCTACACCCTGCTTGTCCCATCTTCTCAGCCCATTAAAAATTATGGATGGGCATCTTTTTATTTGTTGCAATACTGCCCCATGATATCCTCTTTTGGAGACTATCTAATTTGCCAACTTCCCCAAACCTTTGCTAAAATTTCTCCCAAAACCCAAGGACAACCCTACTCCTTTATGAATCCTGCCAGGAGACAGGGTCTGCCTCAAAACCCTCAACCCTAAACCTTTACAGCTAAAATGGCAGGGGTCCTGCAGTGATCCTTACCACACTAACAGCCACAAAGTTCTCAAGTCTTCTCTCTTAAATCCATTTCTCTAGGCTACAACTTGTCTCAGAAAAATAGTAATAATAGTAATAATAACCCCAACCCCACACATTTCGCACAGGTGGAAATCCTAACTGCGGACTCCTATGTCTCTTTGCCTCATAGCCATCTCAAAAGAAACTAACCAACGTGATCAAACTGACAACCGTAATCCAACCCATGGACGGTTCCCTGCTACTCTATGATTTTATTCTGCTATTTCTCAAAGACTGCCAACCAGAGATTTCATAGATGTTTTTCCTAATAACCATGATACCTGGCTAGAGTCCCCTCAACACCACTGGACCTCGATTAATCCACCCCCAAATTTACCATAATCTACCCAAACCTCATAACTCCTCTTTTTTTTCTCCTTAATAGCACCAACTCCTATAAAAGATTTACTTCTAGTCCAAGATTTAGAATATCCTTTCACTTCACCTTCAAGCTTTTACACAGGTCAGATCGCTCTCTGGCTCATGATTGCTGGCTGTGCCCGTCTCTGTCGTCTTCAGTTTACATGGCAATCCCCACCTTCAAATCAGTGTGCATAAACACCCAGACACAACTTGCCCTACAAAAGAATTTAGGCTTGGCCTTCAAAGATTGGGCTAATACCCTCCTTAATTCATACCCAACCCCCCTTGCAGATGGAACCACCAAATTCTTTCAAGCATATTTCAGTGACTTCTCTACAGCTACTCACACAATTACTTGTCCTATAACCCTTGATGTGTACCTCTTATGCCAAGCCTTCCTCTCCATTTGACATGAGCCGACACTTAACGATCCCTTTATGGGGAACACTTCTCAGTGCAGCCAAACTGTCACTCTCAAGAACCTCCAAGAATACCAGTTTCAATTATGACCTCTCACCTGAGACAAATAAAAAGGCCATTGAGCCTCTCCATTTCTCCAGGCCACCCATAATCTCAATCTCTTCCCCAGGCCTAATTACTCGCAATTCCCTAAGCTCTTCTCAGAGGATCTCACTAACATGTCACCAGCCAATAACCCTATGCCAATTCAACCTGTAATGCAGGCCTCCTTGACTGGTTCCATCTTGATCTGGAAATATGAGCAAAGCCTTCCAATTCCAGATATCTACACTTTACAACTCTTCTTCTCACTACACCTCACAACTTGTCTTTTCCAATCACACATCTTTTTCTTTTGTGACTAACAATCCTACCTATGCCTTCCCACTGATTATACAGGGACACATTCCTTAGACTATTTGTCCCCTAATATCAATGTGGACCCAACAGCCAATCCCTCCCTACTACCATCGCTGACCACCTCTGACAATCTAATCCCCCTTCCAATGGCACTAGACATACCCACCGATGTCACCATCCAGGTGGGAGAACTGACCAGTTCTCTTATCTTCTACCAAAGCTCTTCACAGGACACACAGGAGAGGGTCTTGATGAAATCTCACCATGCCTAGTCAAGATCCAGACTAGTGGGGTTGGTCCTGTTTCTGCAACATTGTGGGTTTCATCCAAACAGCAGTCTAAATCCTCACCCAACAGCAGATGGACAACATTCTTCCACTCAAAACAAACAAACAAACAAACAAGCAAAAAAAACAGGTATGGTGGCACATGCTTGTAATCTCGGTATGCAGCCTGGAGGTTGAGGCAAGAAGAAGCCTGAACTACATATAGAGATGCTGTCTAAAAAAAAGTCTAAAGAAATAGATACCAACAAATTCCTCATTGGGGAAAAAAACCCAAAATAGCCAAAAGAATGTGATTGCCCATTTCCAGCCTTCCCTTTCCTGTACCCCAAACTACTCTAGGTTCAATGTAAACAACTCCTGACTTTCTTCCCCAAATTTTTTAATAAAAATATTCTTAGCTCTAGATCCTGCAGACATTTTTCCAACTGCTACCTTAGCCTGGTGCTGGAAATAGCGAGAAGTCATCCCACTTTATTTATTTATCTATCTATTTTATTCTTTTTTTAGATAATTTTTTTATTTAAAAAAACAGAAAAAAAGGTAGAAGTAATACAGAATTTAAAAAAAAACAGTAAGGAAATGGAGACAACTTGAGACTATACTCATAAGTGAAATAAATCAGACTCACATTTGTAAATATCGTATTGTCTCCCTAGTGTAAAAAGTAAATAACAATTAACAAAAACTGAAAGAGTAATAAGACCCAAAATGTACAATAGATAGTGTAATAAGGAAAGGGAAATAAAGTGCTCACAATTATTTTATTCTTTATTATTATTTTTCCTATTTCTCAATACTGTTAGACTGAAATGTTAATTTAAAGCACCCCACGCCAGCAACCTAGCTACTACTCCAGGTTTAAAGTGGATACCTTCTCACTCCATCCCTCATTCCATTCCCTGCCCAAGCTCCATCTCTTACCCCAGGTTGAAAAGCTGCTGTCCTTGGGCCGGGGGTATAGCTCAATAGGTCGATGCTGCAGCTCCTGCCTGGCAAGTGCAAGGTCCTGAGTTCAATTCCTAAAACCCACTAAATAAATAGAGAAAATCTGCTGTCCTGCCTCTTGCAGTCTGGTTGAAGTCTCTATCTCAGACACTCAACATGCTGCTGTATTTGTCATGACTGATAATTAATCTTTTTGCTATTATTGGTCCGGTCATCTCTGGACTTTAAGTGAACCTAACAGGCAACATACATTACCTTCAAACAGATGTACAAGGACTTTATTCTAACATAGCTTGCCTTATGGGGAACCTGACAGACAAGAGGAATACACATCCTGGATCACTCCTCTTGAAGACACTCCCCAGACTCCATAAAAACACTCAGCTTCAGGTCATTATGTACTTCTCTCTCTCTCAAGGCATTGCACTCTATTTCTTGAGTGTATGTTTTAAAATTTCTGTCTAATTCTTTCTTGCCCCTTACTGATATGTCCTGAAAATTCTTATTCTGTGATGAGAATCAGTGAACCTGCAACCTAATTTCTTAGGTAGGTGGGATACAGGAACCTCCTAGGACCCAGTTCTACTATTTCCCAGGATAGGGACCAACCTATAACACTTGGTCTTGGGGGGATACTTCAGATCCAACATGATAGCATGTCTTATACTGTGCAAACATTTTATTTTTATCTAGCTAATGATAAGAGAAAAAAATCTGAAATACTCTAAATGTAATGACAAGTACTGGAAGATGAAAGGGAAGAGAAAAGGAGAGGTTAACCAGCTAAAAAACTACTGACTGGAAACAGCAAAAAATCATTTTATACTCTTATATGTGAAATCAACCCACTTTCCATCATCACCCCCAAGGTGCCACCGCCTCCTGCTTACAACACTGATCAATCCAGGAGCAACAAGGACTCCTCCTTATAGGGGGCCCACCAATCCCAAGGTTTTCCTGCTGTCATCCTCCCGGCCCTGTTATCTATATCCACTCTGAGTTCAGTGTAAACAACTCCTGACTTTCTTCCCCCAATTTTTTTCATAAAAATGTTCTTAGCTCTAGATCCTGCAGACATTTTTCCAACTACCGCCTTACCCTGGTGCTGGAAGTGGTGAGACCTCGGCCCAGACCTGGTCCTTTTGTGGCTAGAATCTATGATGGCTCAATAAACTCTTATTTTCAGAGAGGCCTCAGTCTCAAGAGTTTTGATTGTGAGAGTTTGCCTGGGTCTTTGTGGGACACTTCAGATTCGGCTCCATAACATGTCTTTTGCTACACAAACTTCTTCCCTTTCATTCTTTCTCTGACCACTTGTGTACTTACGAAGTTTTTACTGACCAGAAATTAGTAACTTATATGAAATAGGATTTCCAGGTTCCTTTATATTTAGTTGTTTAATGTATCCCAAACTTATTCTAATGTTTGCAAAAAGAGAGAGAGAGAGAGAGAGAGAGAGAGAGAGAATATAGATCTTACTCACTACACAGCTAGTTTACCAATGTTATTTGTTGAACAATCCATTTTTTTTTTACTTGTGATGAGTCTTTCATCATGTATTAAGTTTTATAAATAAGGTCTACCCTATTTATGCTCTTTCTGGAATTTGTTGTCAAATATCAATTTTTTGGATAGTATTGTGATGTGGCTTGATGTAAAATCATTAAATTCCTCCCTCTTTCAATTTCTTTTTCTAAAATTCTTACTCTTTACACTAGTTTATTCTTGGAATCTTTTTTACTGCATTCTTTCCTACCACACACAGAATTTTGGAATGCTGAATGGAATTTCTTTTAAAACTACATGTTAATTTGAAAAGAATTTTACCTTTGCTGTCAACCTTGTTCTCACTAGGAATGTAAAATGTCTCCCAACCTAATTAGGTCCATGCAAGAAAATAAAATAGACAGTCCAGTAAAATTGGTAAATCTAATAGGAATCACTCCTTCCTGAGTTTGTCTATGATCCCAAGAACAGCTTTCCATGTTCTGGTGAAAAGGAAAAAGCTAACAAACAGATGGTAACAGTGGGAAAATCAGCATAACTTGATGAACAAGGAACAATAGTTGCTCACCAGAGGGGTGTACAAGTAGGCTGTCTTGAGAATTTATAATTTCAATCTGGCCCCATATAAATGTTGGTACAGGATCTGACTACTAGTGATATGAAGAACCACAAGCCAAAATTAAATTTCAAATAGCCCCAGAATGGTTGTGGCCCTGTGCTACAAACACAAAATCTATCTAGAGAAACTTCAACCAAGGACTTGCAAAGATTCCCATGAATAAATGTCCTTAGAAAATGAATAGTTTGTAATGAAAAATTCAAGCTGACACAGAAGGAAATCTACTATCAATGAGATACACAAAACAAAGGGCAGTGTTCAGAAATAAATGTGAAAAACTTCAGACAGAGAAATAGTCAGGAAATCAAACACTTATGTTTAGTAGTACTAAATAAGTGAAACAAAAGATTTTTTCAGTAATGTTGTGAAACTCTAGAAATGGAAAACATACTTTCATTGATCACATTCATTAATATGATCACTATTTTGAAAACAAAATAACAAGAGTTGATGAGGATGTGAGAAGTTGGAATTCTTATATAGCATTGATGAGAATGTAAAATGGTGTAGCCCTATGAAAAACAGTAGGCCAGTTCCTGAAATTATGAACATAGAATTATTATATGATCCACTTCTGGGCACATATCCAAAAGAAATAGAAGTGAGGACCCCAGCAAATATTTGTACAACATGTACAGAACAGCATTATTCTAAATAGTCAATGGGTGGAAGAAATCCAATTATCCATTAGCCAATGGATGGACAAAATGAGGTATACACATAAAATGGAATGTTACTCAGCCTTTAAAAAGGAAGGAAATTCTGACACTGGAATTACTGTATTCACTAGAATAAACTGAAAAAAGACATTAAACAAGAAAAAGGCACACACATTTTTAATGAATGAAAGGAGAAAAATTCTCAGAAGAGGGCAAGATCCTACTAGTACGATTACCCAGAAGTACAGCATCCTTTAGAAGCTTATACACTTCTTTTGCTATAGGAGAAGAGGAGAGATCATTTTGAGGGCTTATAAATGATTTTTAGGGAAAACCATTGGGTTTGGAAAATATTCACTGGCTTGGGACAAAGCCTGTTTGTCCTGAAGAATAGACAATGTGTAAAGGGGGAAAACTGCCGGAGTGATCACCCTCTAAGTTGGTGAGATTTTGTTTCTAATATGTTTCTTCATGGTGTAGAGCTATGCAGGGAGTGGAGTGGGCAGAGAAATTGTTTTTGAGGAGTAGCAAATGATTTTTAGAGAGAGAGAGTGGGCAAAAACTTAGTAATAGCTTGTAAATGATTTTCCCTGGAAGAATGAATGGCCCGCCAGGTGAACAAAGGCTTATTACAAGGTCCACGCAAGTGTGGTGACATTCTTCAGTTTTCTTCTTGAGGTATGGGTACAGTTTATGAAATCTCAGGGAGGAGACAGAAAGCAATTACATTCTTTTTGATAAACTCGGCTGTAAGCAGATAAGGGAATATTGGAGGGAAGCCTCTCCCAGCACCTGCTGGTCTCAAAGTGCCTTTGATTTAGGATAGTTAACATTGCACCATAGCAGATTTCGGGGTGAAATGCCTGGACTTCTTCAGGGAGAATGGGGAATTACTGTTTAATGGGTATGGAGTCTGATTTTGGAAAGGTGAAAAAATTCTGAAATGAATGGGGGTGATGGTTGTACATCAATGTGAATTACTTCATATTTCTGAATCTTACATGGAAAATAGTAGTTTTTAGCTTATATATATTTATAACAATTTATAATTAATTTAATGTATAATAACATATTAAATTAATTCAACATATAGTAGTTTAAATGTTTAAAACTCAACTGAGGCTTTTAGTAATGGTAGACTATGTTTTCAGACCTCTCATGCTGGGCACAATAAGGTAGACACGATGCAAAATATCTCCTTCTAGAACACATGGGGCAGCAAATGAGACAGTGAAGAGCTATTGGCTATGGTTTGAGGGAAAGGGACCCTTTCTTTCTCCTCCTTCTCCTCCTCCTTCTCCTCTTCTTCCTCCTCCTCCTTCTCCTCCTTTTCCTCCTTCTCCTTCTCCTCTTCCTCCTCCTCCTTTTTCCTTTTCTTCGTCTAATTCTGAGGATTGAACCCAAGGCCTTTTCACTGAGCTGTACCCTCAGGACTTGTTCATTTTTATTCTCAGACAGAGTGTCACTAAGTCACTAAGATGCCTAGGAAAAGCTTGAACTTCCATCTTCGTGTCTCAGCCTCTCAGAGTGCCGGGACTACAGGTTTGTCCCATCAGACCTAGTTCTGCTTTTTCTTTGAAAGTTGAGGCTGCTTTTCACCAGAGGCATTTCCCAATTTTAGAGAAGAGTCGCTGAGGGGCTGAGGAGGTCACTGAATACTATCAGAGGATGATTAAGTAGCAGCTGGGGCCCAGGTACTGTGAGGTCACAGGGGACCTGGGAGAACCCTTCACTTTCAATTGCCACCTTGAGAGCTGAATCTTAGCAAGGAGGAAAATTACAGGTAGGGAGACACTGTCACAGACTACAGCTCATCTTTGAATCATATCAGTTTCTGAAATCACATTCAAATGATTCCAGATTGCTGCTGCTCCGAGGCACTGGCAGAGGCAAGCATTGAATCGCTTACAAAATAGTTTATAAATACAATATTTCCAGCAACCAGGGAAAATTTCCTAGACTATAATGACAAAAAAAAGTATGATAGGAAATCAGCAAAAATAACTAACCTGCAAAATCAACAGTCTAGTAACATATATTGGTCATGTAAAACGCTAACTTTTAAATAATCCAATTTACTATATTTAAGAAATCAGTAAAGGATGGATACTTTTTAGGAGAGGACTAAACACAATGAAGAACCAAATGGAAGTCCTGTAATGAAAAATATGATGACCATATTTCAAAACTCGAGGAGGGGCCAGGCGTGCAGCTCAGTGGCACAAGCGCCCGTCTGGCAAGCACAAGGTCCTGAGTTCGATTCCTGGTAACCACCCCCCACCCCCCGCAAAAGACCAACAGCAAGAACAAAAAGAAAAAACTGAGAGAGTAGGTTTGGTAAGAATTTAAATAGCGAGAAAGACAATAAATTGAAAGATAACTCAGAAGACATGATGTATATATAGAAATCCTCCAGGAGTGAGAGAAAAAGAGGATATAATGAGAGTGTTGAGGTTCCAACAACATGAACAAGAATTGAATGATGTTGAAACAATATTTGAAGAAACAATCGGTGAGAGGCTCTAGCTCAGTAATAGAAAACATGATTAGCATCTGCAAGGGTTTGAACTCAGGCACCACAGGAATGTACATGCATGCGTATGTGAGTGCACACACACATGCACACACACGCGCACACACACACAATAGCTTAGAACCTTCCAAAACTACATAGTGAAAGAGAAAGACATCAATCATGGGTTGAAAAAAGTCTATACACCTTCAAAGCAAGATAAATAAAGAGAAAACTACACTCAGGCAAAGGACAGTGATACTGCTCTGTAACATATGAGAGGTCCGTGATGCGGGGGGAACAGAATTTACTGAGGTGAGAGTAAGAACAGAAGTAAGGCTTTA
Organism: Dasyprocta punctata; assembly: GCA_004363535.1. NCBI lineage: Eukaryota > Metazoa > Chordata > Mammalia > Rodentia > Dasyproctidae > Dasyprocta > Dasyprocta punctata. Next base: position 35,788 of record RJWM01011399.1, read on the forward strand.
TTCTACACCATCAAGTGGACATTGAATGAGTCCCAAGAGAAGAATCATGCCAGGAAAGTCAGAGATTAAGTCCTTTATAAGGGTGTGAGGAAGTGGAAACACAATTATCTCAAGAATGTCTTTTTCTGGGTCATCAAACTGCTTGCTCGTCTTCTGGGAGTACATGCTGTGTGTCTAAAGTTCCGTGCTAAGGTTGCAATTTGACAAGACCATTCCCTCCCGCACAGAAGAACTTTTGGGTTACAGCAGCATATTTATGTACACTCACTCCTAGAGAGGATGGGTCAGGCTCCCTCGGGAGGAATGAATGGGCCTTGCATCCAAGATCAGTTTTTATCTCGTGTAGTTTTGATTAGTGTTACTATGTTGTCTCATGACTACTCATTAAATGCTGGGCAGGATGCCTTCAACAGAGAGGTTCTCTTGCAGTGTTTCGACCCTTTTGTTACTGATAGGGAATCACCACATATCCCCCCTAAAAAAATCAACAAGGTCAAATGATTGACAAGGGACAAACTGGTCATTCCCACAGTTGTGTCAAGCTGAATGAAGATGTCATAATCGGTCCCTTAAGTCTGTTGATCATCAGAAGCAGGGTGGCTTATTCTCTTAGGCTGAGGACCGAGACCTAAATTGGATAACAAGCTCTAAATAAGTTTGTACAGGAGGTTCAGACAAGGTCCGGCACATATCACTGAGAACTGCTAGATTCTTAAAAATAAACACATAAACTTCAAAAGATAGTTACATAAACATGGGCCAAAGAAAAAATAATTATAACTAGGATAATGTTCATTAGTAGGTATCTCTACAAAAATTACTTCAAAAAGGAAGCTTAGATAATGTTTAACAATATTAGAATTGGATTGGACACAGCTTACCTGTTGCTGTAAATCCCCAACATCTCTCTCTCTCTCTCTCTCTCTCTCTCTCTCTCTCTCTCTCTCTTTCATACACACACACACACACACACACACACACACAATAATAGCCAAGGACTTTCCAAAGTTAATGAAAAACAAAGGCACCAATCATGGCTTTTTAAAAGTCTGCACACATTCAAAGTAAGATGAAAAAAAAACTATGCCTAAACAAGACACAGTAGATCTATTGAAAACTAAGAAAAACAGAAAATCTTATAAGCAGTCATAGGAAAAATTTTACTTCAAAGGAGCAATAATTAGACTGGTGTATTACTTTTCAGTGGAATGGAATGAAAGATGACAACAGAATTAAATTTATCTGCTGTCATTTATGAAAAGAAAATAGTTGTCATCTTCAAACCTTGTGATTCTAAGACATTCTGTGAACTCTAAGAACATTCTAATAAAAAATAACCTTCAAGAATAAGGTAAAATAAAAATAGTCATACAAACAAAACCAACATGATTTCACTAGGTAAAGTCTGAACTAAATAAATACTGAAAGATATTCTCCAGGCAAAAGGGAAATGATTCCAGATAGAAAGTTTTAGATGCAGGAAAGAATGAAGAGCAATGAAGAAAAAATTATGGAAATCTTAGTGAATATTAACCATATAAAATAATGTTTTATGATTTTAAAATACGTACAACCGAAATATATGAAATCAATGGCATAGCAATAAGGAGGTGCTAGCCACATTGGCACATGCCTGTCCCAGCACTCAAGAGGCTGTGACAGGAAGAATGTGAGTTTGAAGTCAGATTGAACTACGTAGTGGGACCCTGTCTCAATAAAACAAAGGGGAAAAAAAAGGAGGGGATAAATGAAGTTAAAATATTCTCAAGTCCCTTGAAAGAAATAAAAAATTATTAATCAAGTAATTAGAGGTCATATTTTACCCAGATATATTATTAATTATAACAAACATAAAATATATTTTCAATTTTTGGTATGTATAGTGACTTTAGAATAATATTTTGTGGAACTGCCAAACTTTCCCCCGAAAGAGCTGTATCATTTTACGTCCCTGCCAGGAACGTCTGCATCTCAGTTCCTCGCATCATTGCCAATATTTGTAATTGTGTTTTTGATGGTAGCCATCTTAGTGGCTATGAAATGGTAACCCACTAAAGCTTTGATTTATAGTTCCTGGATGACTAAAGATGTCAGACATCTTTCCGTGTACTTAATGGCCATTCTTATATCAACTTTGAACCTGAATTTCAATTCAGGTCCCTCTTTTTTTCTATTTTAAAATTGAATTTTTAAATTACTGAGTTGTAAGTGTTTTTCATATATTCTGGCTGAAAGGACTTCATCAGAGAAATGGTTTTATATGTTTTTCCCACTATGTCAGTTATCTTTCCACTTTCTCGGTGTCCTTTGTAGTGTCAAACTTTATAGTTTTGATGTAATACAATTTATTTGTTTCTTCTTCTGTTTCCTGTGCTTTGTCTAATTGAAGGTTATGAAATGTACTTTTTGGGTTTTTTTTCTATGAGCTTTATAGTTTTTGCTCTTAGATTTATGAGTGGTCCATTTTGAGCTAATTTCTGTGTGTGATATAAGGAGAGAATTTAACTTCATCCTTGTGCATATGGGCATTCAGTTCTCTCAGCACTGCTTGAATTATCTTTCTGCTCTAGTCAAAAATTCACATTTTAAATATAAGGATCATAAATGTAAGGATTCATTTCTGAGTTTTCAATTCTGCTATATGGGTCTATGTTTCACTCTATGTACCAGGAATATAGTGTCTTAGGTATTGTGGTTTTGTTGTAAATTTTGAAAATTGGGCAGCATGAGTTCTTCAACTTTGTTCTATTGCTTTGGCTATACTGGTCCTTTGCATTTCCATACAAATGTTAGGATTAACTTAACAATTTCCACAAAGAAAATAAAGCAAATGAGATTTAAGTAAGGCTTATGTGAACCTGTAGATCAATTTGAGCCATATTACCATCTTAACAATATGAAAGCTTCAAATCTGTATCATCTTTCCATGTACTCCCATTTACACATTATTATTATTACATGTCCTTTTTTTTGGTCTTTTTGAGGCAGTTGGTCTTCATTATGCAATTCAGGCTGGCCTTGAACTCTATTTGTAGTGCAGGCTGGCCTTGACCTCACAGTGATCCGCTTGCCTCAGCCTCCCAAGTGCTGGGATGACAGACATGGTGCTCCACGCCTGGCTCCACGTCCTCTTTAATTTTCTTTTTTCCCTGGTTTTTGGTTGGTGCTGGAAATTAATCTCTTTACTTGTTATAGAGCCATTCAAATTTTCTATTTCTTCTGGAGTCAAGTACTTGATCCTATTGGGAGTCTTTACAAATGGTGACTTGGTATTCTCTGGCTGCTTTTTGAGATTCTACTATTTTTCTTGGCTTTCAATGGTTTGATTAAGAGGTATGTAAGTCTATGTCTCTGAGCTTAATCATATTTCTTGTTTATTGAGCTTCCTGAAAGTGTAACTTACTGTTTTTCATCAAACTTTGGACATTTTTGGTCATTGCTTCAAATATTCTTCCCTCCCTCCCTCTCTACTTTCCTTCCTCCTTCCCTTCCTCCCTCCTTCACTATCTTCATTCCTTCCTTTTCTTCCTTCCTTCCTTCCTTCTTCCTTTTTTTCTTTCTGTCTTAGTTACTTTTCTCATTGCTGAGGAAAAATACACAACACCAAAATTAAAGGAGGAATGATTTCTTTTCTTTTTTTATTTTAAAGGGAATAAAACCAAACAAAATAAAACAGAATAAAGTCAATCAAAACAAAACAATGAAAATGATACAGGACTTCAAAACAAGATAATAGGAAAACAATAGTGGTTACCATAATGCCTCTTGTTATCTTCAAAGTAGCTGTCCAGACCATCAGACATAGACTTGTAAAATTAATCAAACAAAAACTAAGTTGCTTCTTTACTTCAATTATTATCTTTTCAGAAATTTTACGTGTGTGACTTCTAATTCCTACTATGTCAGTGTCTCCTGAACTTGTTCTCTGTGGGCTGGAGGTCTGAGATTGTATTTTGCTCCTTTGTCTTGACATTTCCCTGTGTTCCTTCAAATCAGCCCATTGCTGCATCCCGGGTGCTTCCTGCACTGGCTCCCAGTCCCTTGGTGTAGTGGGTTGGATTAAGCACCTGATCCGGGGTTCCTGGAGTGGTGCAGATGCACAGGGTGATGGATGCTCCCCCAGTGGTGGTGGGACCTCAGAGCATGGCTTCTTCTCCAGGTTCACACTGGACTCACCAGATCTCTCAGGGCTGCTGGCGCATAACCTCAGGGTGTGGATTCTTCCTGTTAAGTCCATTTGCCCACAGGTTTGGTTCTGCTCTGATATTTCTTTGCTGATTTTCTGTCTAGCTGATCTCTCTGTGACAACGGGAGACTGACGTTTCCTGTTAAAATCATATTGCTTATTTGATTTTCCATGTCTACCAATAATTATCTTATATAGTTGGGTGCTCCTGTATTAGGTGCCTATATATTTATGATTGTTGTGGAATTTGTGCTGTCTCCAACTTTTTCATTGACCCCAATCAATTTTGTGTTATTCTTTGCTTTGTCTTGTAGCTGTTGGATTGATTTCTAATGGTCTCTTGCTATTTTTAAGATATCTTCTTTTCATGATCACTGGTTGCAATTCTGTCTTCAAAATTTGAAATTTTATCGTTTCCTATATTCAATCTGTTGCATATACTTTCAATGGAGGTTTTAATCTCCTGGATCTCTGTTTGGATCTGTGTCATGGATTTTATTTTTCTTCTATGTTGGGCATTTTTTATCTCTATCTTTTTCTAAGTTCATCTATTCTTTATTTGTGTCTTCTCTAATATCTTTGATTTTAAGCATCAATTCTTTTTGTACCTGAGAGATCATTTTCTCTGTAGCCTTTTCCACTTGTTTTTTCAATTCTGTTGTTATCATCTCAGAAGGTTTCAGTGTTTGACTTCCAACTTCAATCATGTTATTTAGTTCCAGGTCTGTCCTGAGTAGGCTGGGGGTTTGGGGCTGTACTCCACCTCTGTGTCTTGCCATTCTCCACCTTCTGTTTTTTCTTTTATTTTATATTCTATGTTGATGCTCGCTAACCACCCATGATATATAACTCTACCACTATCCTTGAGGCCTCTCCTAAGGAGGAAAAGAGGTGTCTGTTCCTCAGGAATGTCCTCCAGATGTAGTTGGTTCTCTATAGTGATTCCAAGAACTTAACTTCTGGTATTTACAGTTTTGTGATAGTGTCCACATTACATCCCAGAGATGTGCTGGGTATGGAGCCCATCTTGGCCTCTGGATGTGGGGGCTGGGACTGGTCTTCTGCCAGTGGAGTTCTCCAGAGTCCAACTGCTGTCTCCTCGCTGCTGCTTCAGATGCTTCCATGTTACTGGCCTCGCTGACTACTTCGCCCTCCAAAGGTGTGTGTGCATCTGTGTACCAGGATGTTGTCCTGGGTTTTGGGGTTCCCACTGATCCCACTCTTCCTGCTGGCCCTGCCTTCTGGGATGCAATGGAGGAGGCCTGGAGTGTGAACTTGCTATCTTCCAGCCAGACCCACCATATGGGATGTAATAGAGGGGTGCAGAGCACGAACTCACTGTCTTCCAGCCAGTCCTGCCATCGGGTATGTAATGGAGGGGCACAGAGCATGAACTGTGAGTAATGATTTATTTCAGCTCACTGTTTGTAGAGGCTTCAGTCCATAATTGGCTAACTCCAAGGCAGGGTGGCATGGCAGAGGGGCATCACAGACGAGAAACAGTTCATGTCAGGCAGAAGGCAGCAAAAGCAGCAAACAGCAAGTGACAAGCAGCAACCCTCTTTCTGTTCCTTATGTTCCATGCAAGATACACACCCTTAGGGAAGGTAGCACTCACACCCAGGATGGGCTTTCCCATTATTCACATCCAGAACTATGCCAAACCAATCGGTAGACTAATTTAGTAATCAGAAGCCTTAACACCAGCTTCCCACATTTAATTCCAGCATCACACATCTAGATCCAACCACTTCTGAAAAGCCCCACCTATGACCACATGAGGCTTTAGAGGAACATTTAGACACAAGCCATAACCCTTCCTCTTTTCTCTCTCTTCTCTCTCTCTCTCTCTCTCTCTCTCTCTCTCTCTCTCTCTCTCTGTCTCTCTCTGAATCCTCTAATGTATATGTTGGTATGCTAGTTGGTGTCCCAAAAGTTTCTGAGCCCCTGTTCACTTTTCTTCACTGTATTTTTTCTGTTCCTCAAGTTTTATTTGTCCATCTTCAAATCCTCTTGAGTCCCTCTTGTGAAATTTTCTTATGGTTATTGAACTTCTTAATTCCAAAGTTCCCATTTAAAAAAGTAACTTTATCTCTTTATTAATATCTTTTAGTTTGTCAGGTATCATTTTTATACTTCAATTTTTCAATGTGGTTAACCTTATGATTGCTGACTTAAAGTATTTGTTTAGCAAGTAATATTTGTCCAGGACAGTTTCTTTGGAGTGTTTTTATGTCTTTCCACAAGGTGTTCTTTCCTTTATTTTTTTTCAAGGTCTTGCAATCTTTTGCTAAAAACCAGTTACTTTAAATAACGTAACTTGACAACTGGAGATAATATTCTCCCCTTCTGAGAATATTTTTGTTGTTGTTTTTGTTTGGTTGGTGACTTTTCTGAATTAATTCTATAGCCTATATTTTTGCCACATTGAGCTGCTGATGTTTTATATTAGTTAATGTGGTGGTGAGTTAATGATCAGGGAGATCATGCTTTATATGCTTTTGATAAGTCTTACATCTTCCCACACTTTACACTATGTTTTTTCCTGTGAGTGTATGTGAATTGGGAGGGGCCTTCAAAACTTTTACTATCAGTGTGTAACTCTACCTTAGGTTGCACTGCCTGTTCACTGACCCTCAAGGTCTACCATTTAGGGTCTTCTCAGTTTTTTCCCTATAGATGCAAGTAGCTCTGGGTGTGCTCTCAATCCTCTGTGTGACTGTGAACTTCTAGAGTCCCAGGAGTATACAGGAACTCTTGAATATCCTCTATGGATATCACATTTCCAGTTTACCCTTTTAAGTTCTTTGGGCAGTCTTTCATTAGCCCCAAATGGTTATGCTTCTTGGGGCAACTAAAATATTAGGGAATTACTGCTGAGTACTTTGACAAATTCCATGTGGGTAGGACTTCCACATAGAAGGAACTTCAACTCAGATCAAATAAAGAGTACTTAGCATTTTCTTATGGTTAGGGCATGGTTTGTCACCCAGAGGCTCATATGCTAGCAGTGTAGTCTCCAGTTTGATGGTATTGAGGTGTTGGTCCTGGTTCAAAGGGGGTTAAGTTACTACAGGTGTATTGGTTTGTCCTGTGTCCCCCCAAGGCCTCCTGCAATTTGGATGGGGCTGAGTCTGGCATTTGTGATTGGTTTGTTTTCTAGCACTGGGATTGGTGATGTGAGTGCTGCACTCACCCAGGGGTGGAGCTGACATTCAATGTAAGGGCAGGAGGAATTCGTCTCCCTCTCTCTTACTCTCTCTCTCTTGCCAGGTTCATGTGCCTTGCTGTTTGGCAGCCTCCATGAATGACTCCCCTGCCACACTACACTGCCTTGGAGCCAACTAAGCATGGACCGAAACCCTGAAAACTGTAAGAAATAGACCTTTCCTGTCTTAATTTTGGGCGTCAGATATTTTGTCTCAGCAATGAGTGAAAAGTAACTAAGACAGAATTTGGTACTGAGAGTGGGGTCATTGCTGTGACTAAATCTGACCATGTGGTTCAAGAGCCTTTGGAAATGGTTGTGGGAAGAGTTTGGAAAGGTTTGGAGATGTCACCTGAAAGAATAGAGCTGGAACAGCTTAGTCTGTTCTGTATGGAAGATTCTGGTCAGAGCTCAGGAGACCAGAAGGCTGATAGATACCTGCCAGTAAATACCAGGTTCAGGAGGTTTCTGCTGGGAAAAAGGACTGCACTGGGTGTTGCACTCCACAGGATGTGTGTTATGGCCTAGCAGAAAGTTTGTCTGCATTCTGCCTGATTTTGCCTGAGACTGAGATTAAGGGTGATGGACTGATTAGTCTGGCAAAAGAAATTACAAGGCAGCTGAACGTTGAAACAGTGGCCTGGCTATTGTTGGGGGCTTTTAGCCAGATTTATGTTGGGAATCAAGAGTAAAGAGCCCCACATGGTGATTTAAAACCTTATGAGTTTGACCAGAAAGCTGTGGAGTGTAAAGAAAGAACTGAGACCTTGAATGCTGAGAAGGAACAAAGAAATAAAAAAGATGGCCTGGGGCCATCCTGAGTAGCAGCGGGTCTCCACCTTTTGCAGCCTGAAGCTGACAAAGGTGAAAGAGTTTGCTTGGAGGAAAAAGCTGCAGGGTGCCATATTCCAGAGTGGCAATGGAGGCCACAGGAGGTTTCAAAATGGTGGTGGCCACACCAGATTCCAGAATGGCAGCAGCATAGAGAAGCTTTTCCTCACAATCAGGTTCAGAGAGCTCAGCAATCCAGGCAGCTCACCCTTACAGCCAAGAGAGAGGAGAGCCTGGCTATTGCTCCAGCTGGCAGTGGACCTTGGTGGCATCCATGTGGCTCTGGTTTTATGCACAAGGAAAATGTGCAGCTTCTGCCTCAACTTCAGAGGGCAATATGTAAAGATGTAAAGGTGAAGCCAAGGGTACAATGGAAAACCCAAAGGTTTGAAAAAGCTAAGAATGTGGATCACCCAAGGAAAGCTACAAAAACTGAGCAGCGTGGGTTTAAGAGAGAAGCTATGGAGGTTAAAACCCCTGGAAGTGCCACAGGGGTGGAGAAATTCAAGTCTTTTGGAGCTCACAATTTGCCACAGATTGTTTCAGATGATGGACCTGCAACTCCAGGACTTAATGTTTGCCCTGCTGGATTTTGGACTTGCTTTGGTTCCAATGCATTGCATTTCCTTGTTTGTAACTTTTGGAATGGTAATGTTTATCTTGTGCCTTTGCATTTTGGAAGTGTTTGACTTGTTTTCATTTGTACAGAGGGTTATAGTTAAGAGTTTGCTATAGATCTCAGAGGAGATTTGGGACTTGAACTTTTCAGCAATGCTGAGACTATTTGGACTTCAGCAACTCTTGGAGATGGACTAAATGTATTTTGTATAAAGGATATACATGAGTCCTTGGGGGGCTAGGGGTGGAATGTATTGGTTTGTCCTGTGTCCCCCCAAGGCCTTTGGATTGGGCTGATTCTGGCACTTGTGATTGGTTGTCTAGTGCTGGGATTGGTGATGTGAGTGCTGCATCTACCCAAGGGTGGAGCTGACATTCAACCTAAGGGTGGGAGGAATTCATCTCCTTCTCTCTTACTTTCTCTCTCTCTTTCCAGGTTCACACCCCTTACTGTTTGGTGGCCACCATGAATGGCTGCCCCACCATGCCAACTGCCTTGGCGCCAACTAAGTATGGGCTGAAACCCCCCAAAATTGTAAGAAATAAGCATTACCTTCCCTAATTTTGGGCATCAGATATTTTGTCTTAGCAATGAATGAAAAGTAACTAAGACAAGAGGCCTGTCCATTGAGCAGATAATTGTACTCTGGTACTTGCTCTTTTTCTCTTTGTTCCCTGGCAGGCATGTGTGAACAGCTTCCTCTGGTAGGAATTTTGCTCACACCAGAGTGGCAGGGTCAATGAATCATGGACTAAAAATTCCAAAATTCTGAACCAAAATGAAATTTATTCCTTCCAAGTTGGTTATTTTAGGTATTTTGTTACAGTGACCAAAAGCTAAAAATATTTGCCGAAAACATGACAAACAATGTTCATAAATCAGGAAAATTATGAGCAATTTAGTCACAGATGCATTCAAAAGAGTGAATTGAAGAAATTATTAAGACCAACATAAAAAAGAGATGCAAAATACAAAGAAATACCAACCCACAAGGAAATGAGAGTAAAAAGATACAGCAAATATCTAACTGGATACACACTTCTTAAGTATAGGAAGGCAAATGAACCTCAATCAGATTTTTAAAAACACAAATAGATACAACATACTAAACAGAAAGATGAAACAACATTCAACCAGGAAAAAAGTGAGGTTTCCTACAAAGTAATGGAAATGGGAGTTAAATCTTACTTTTCACTAATGGTGGTAATCAGAGTGAGTGAATCATTTTCAATGCTCCAAAAGCATAAAAGTAAGGGTGAGGGAAAACATTTTCTGATTTAAAAATCTAGGAATGTTTTTCTCCAAACAAATCTCACTAAGGAAAATTTAAAAGATATACAGAGGGTAGAGAAAATGATGGAGTAAAGCCTAGTAGTATATCACAGTCTCTCCGGGACCTGGAATCCAGACACCTGGAAAACAACAGCTTAGTAAAGAGAAGAGGAAGAACAGTTCTTGAAGTCAAGAAAAAGATGAGAGGAAAGCTAAAAACCATGAAGAAAGTGAAGACAATGTGGAGAAGAGAATGAAACAGTCTACACTAGCCCTGACCCCTGGGGTGGTAGACTCATCTCTATACAACATAAGCTGGGAGAAGGTCAGCAGACCCAGTTCAGCAGTGCAAGCCCTAAGAAAATTCCCCAGTTATTATAAACTGCAAAAACAGTGTGGGGTTTTATTCTGAAGTTGACTTCTCCCAATATCAGGCTAGGGCTGGAGAAGAAATCCATTGCTGCTCCCACCATGTGTGAGAGTGTTGAATCAGGAGTCATTAGAAAAGGGGTTAAGTGTGCAAGACTGAACTACTGTGGGAAGAAGAAGTCACAGAAAAGCTATACTTCGGGGTTTCTGGGGTCACCCTACCACAGAGGCTGAGTAGGAGATGGCCAAAAGAGATAGTCCTGGAGAAAGGATAGGCTAGCCATAGATCAACTGAGAGGTTCAAGCAACAGAGGGCACAGGCCAGGAGGGATAAGAAGCCAGGCTGGTGAAGAGTGGCTTCTCTAAAGAAAACCTGACTTTTTCCTCTTTTGTCCTGCAGGGGCCAGGCCTGAAAGTACTAGCATAAAGTCAAGTGAACTGCTTGAACGCCCCCCCCATCCCCACCCTGCTGCCTATGTCCAACTCAGAGTTTAGTGGTCCATTTGTTTTCTCCACCTGCAAATATGATTAAGGATAAGCCTTGGTTCAGATGGTTGCCAGAGTTCGAGGGTGTATGGACACAGAGGGGCCTCTGGAACTAGATGGGGAGGTGCTCAGAGGACACAAAGTTAGGCGCCAATAGCAGTGACCTGGGGCACTCGAGGTGGAGTAGGACTCAAAACACACACACACACACACACACACACACACACACACACACAAGAAAAAAGTGTGTGAAAACAAAATAGATGCTAGTTGCGATTGCCCCTCACTCATACCTGGTGGGTTTCAATACTACAGGCCCTGGAAAGAAATCATTTATTCAAACACATGAAGGAATATTTTAGACTCATTTCTCTCTCCCTCTCCCTCTCTCTCTCTCTCTCTCTTAGGCTTTTCCTTTTCTTTCTTTCTTATTTCCTTTTTTTCTTTCTTTTGCTCTTTATTTATTCTTTTGATGTTTTTCTTTTCCTTATGTTTTCTGTCACTTTTACCTAATTCTATAAACTTTCTTTTATTCTGTAACTGGATTCTTTATATCACTTTTCTCACTACTTCCTTTTCATTTTCCCCTTTTATTCAAATTTTCCTTCTTTCAAATTTCCCTTTCCTCACACCCTACATTTTTGTTAGTATTACAGCTAGGCTTTATTAATTTTGTGGATATTTAGTTAAACAAATGCTATCATTGATGAATTTTTTCTATTATTAATGATTAGTTATTTCATTTGCTAAATATTTACTTCATGTCAATATTTGGCTTGTCTGTTATTGTAGAACACTTTTCCACTAATAATAGTGCTATGGTTGTTGCTTTTCTTGGTTCATATTGTATGTAACTATCTGGTTTATCTCTGATACTATTATTATTGCTGATGTTTTTGCTATTCCACTGGTGGCATAGTTACTGTTATTAACTGGTTTTACTGTATGCTAATATCTAGGCTATATTTTGTTATCAACATTACTGTAGTTTGTTTTATTCTGTCTGTGTGATGTTGAGGATCAAGTGCCCAGAAGAATGTTGGACCCTTGAGTATTACATTGAGTAAGTTGAAGAGGGGTATAAACATCAGATACAACCAAACACAAGGATCCATCCCAGAGACAGGTTCTAAGCAAAGAGTTCTACATAGTAAGAACAGGGCTTCTTTACTATCGCTGATCTTCAACACATTGCACAAGAACAACACAAATGAAAAAACCACGGCAACAAAGATAATTCCAAAAATCTTTAGTTCCTCAGAAGCTGATTTCATAGAGACTAAAGTAGAAAAGTTACAGGTAAAGAAGTAAAAACCAAATTGTCAAAATGTTTGGAGAGCTCAAAAAGAAACATACTTCATAAGCAAATTCATAAGAAGTTTAATGAGCTTAAGAAAATTTTATTAAACAGATAAAGAATTTTACAAAATAAAATATTTGATGAACTTAAAGAAGAAACAAAGGACAAACAAAGTTAAACAAAGCAATACAAAATATGAGTGACCAATTTGGTGAAGGAAAAGAAGACAGAAGTACAAAATATGAAAAATTCAACAGGAAGTATGGCTAGAGGATTTGACCAACAGGAGGTCAGAAGTGTCAGAAACTGAAGACAAGGTTGATTCAATAGACTATAAACTCAGTGATACCCTTAAAAAGAAGCCACCATGCTAGCTGGATCTGATGGTTGCTGGAAGACTAAAACAAAACCCAATGTCAGAATTATAGAAATAAATGAAAACTTAAAAGATAACTCAAAAGGTATAAAAATTTATTCATTAAGATCATAGCAGAAAACTTTCCAAATCTAAAGAAATAATTTAATATTCAGGTATAAGAGACATATAGAACCCCAAACAGCCACAACCAGAAAAGGATTTCCACATGACACATCATAATCAAAATTCAGAGAATTCAACAAATGGAGATGATACTAAAAGCTGTTAGAAAAATTCAGCAAGGTACTTATAAAGGCAAACCTATCAGATTTACAACGGATTTCTCAACACAAACCTTAAAAGGCAGAAAGGCTTAGAAAGAAGATTTCAAGCCCTAAAGAAAACAATTGTCAACATAGACTTTAATATCTTGTGAAATTAGCCTTTCAAATTGATGTAGAAGTAAAGACTTTCCATGACAAAGAAATTCTAAATATATGACAACTAATACAGCATTGCAGGAAATGCTCTAGGGAATCATAGAGTCAGGAAGGTCACAAGCACGAAAGAGCTCAAAGGAAAGTATACATGTAACTGGGAAAGTAAGCAAAAGCAAAAAAAAACAAAAACAAAAAACAAAACAAAAGAAAACCCAAACCAGAAATAAATCAGAAAAAATAATACAATGACAGAATCCAGTAAACACCTTACAATAATAACTCTTGATGTCAATGATATGAACTCCATAATCTAAAGATGTAGACTGTCAGATTGGATTAAGAAAAAAACCCACATCTAACCACAAGTTGCCTACAAAAAACACACATCATCCAAAAGGAAGTTCACAGACTACACGTGAAAGGAGGAAAAATGATACTTTATGCAACTGCTTGAAAGCAAGCAGAAGTAGCTATCTTGTTTTCACACACAGCCTACCTCAATCCAAGACTGATCAGAAGAGACAAAGATGGTCACTAAATACTGGTAAAGGGAATGCTTCAACACAAAGAGATAAAAATTATAAATGTCTGTGCACTGAATGTTGGCATGCCCAACTTCATAAAACAAAAACTACTGGACATAAAAGGACAGATAGACACCAATACTGTCATTGTAAAGGACTTCAATATTCTACTGTCACAATTATACAGGTCAACTAGACAAAAAAATTGACAAAGTAATATCAGAATTAAACCCACACCACTGAACAAATGGACTTAACATATCTACAGAGTGTTTCATCAAACAACAGAATACACATTTTTCTCAGCAGCACATGGAACTTCTTCCAAAAAGACCACATTTTTGACAATAAAATATGCCTAAATGAATGCAAAAGAATTAATGCCCTGCACCCTATTAGATCATAGTGGAATGAAGTTAGAAATCAATGACAACAAAACACCATAAAATTATATGAAGTCATGGAGATTAAACAATGAATTACTGAACAATCAATAAATCATGGAAGGAAAGAGAAGAAAGAAAAAAATTTTCCATAATAAAATGACAATGGAGCCGAGAGTGGTGGTGCATGCCTTTAATCCCAGCACTCAGGAGGCTGAGGCAGGAGGATCCTTGTGAATTCCAGACCAGCCTGGGCTACAAAATGAGCTCAAAGCCATCCTGAACTGCATAGTGAGACCCTGTCTCAAAAAGCAGGGCTGTGGATTTAGCTCAGTGGCTTAAACACCAGCCTGGCAGGCAGGAGGTTGTGAGTTTGATCTCTGGTACCAACAAAACAAAACAAAACAAAACAAAAATGACAATGGAAGTCAACTATCAGTGGCTTGCCAAAACCTATGAAACACAATGAAAGCAATTCTAAGAGGGAGGTTTATACCTGTGAGTGCACAGATTGAAAGAATTGACCACATAAATAACCTAAAAGAGTACTTCAAGGTCCTAGAAAAATGAGCAATTCAAGTATGAAATAATAGATGAAAAGAAGATGTAAAGATCCAAGCAAAAATTAATGAAATGGAGGCTAAAAACAATACAAGCTATTAATGAATAAATAACTGGTTCTTTGAAAGGATAAACCTTTGGGCAAGTTTAACAAGTAAAAAAGGAAAGAAAAGTCAAATATCAACGTAATTAGAAATAAAAAAGGCAAAATAACTGACATTGCTGAAATCCAAAGGATTATAAGAAACTACTTCAAAATATATATATTTCAATATATTGGAGATTCTAGAGGAATAAGAGAAATTGGTGGATACATAAAATACCAAAATTAAACTAAGAAGGCATAAAAGTTTTTAATAGACTAATAACAGGCAATGAAATAGAGGCATTAATAAAATCTGTATCAGCAAAAAAAAGTCCAAGACCCCTTGGATTCACTAAAGAATTCCACCAGAACTTCAGGGAATATTTATTGCCTCAAACTCTTCAATAAAACTGAAAGGGATACTGCCAAATTCATTGCCAGAAGGTAGCATTGCCTTGATATCAAAACTGGACAAGGAAGTAACAAAAATTAAAATGAATATTAAGCCAATCTCCTTCATGAACATAGATGCCGAAATCCTCAAAAACATACCAGTAAACAGAACTCAACAAATCATCAAGAAGATCACATGTCATGACAACATAGGCTTCGCTGCAAGTATGCAAGGATGGTTCAACATATATAAATCAATAAGTGAAATATACCACATAAAAAGAAACTTGAGAAAAAAATCACATGATTATCTCATAGATACAGAAAAAGCTGTTGACAAAATCCAACATACATTCATGATAGAATGTATGGCAAAAGTAAAAATCAATGAACCTTACTGCAAACTGATAAAAACCATTCATGACAAACTTACTGCCAATATCACACTAGGTGGGGAAAAGCTGATTTTCCTCTAAAAACAAGAAAAAGACAAAGTATCTACTATCTCCACTCTTGTTCATAGTACTGATGATTTTAGCCAGAGCAATCAGGCAAGGGAAAGAGATAAAAGAAATAAATACATACAGGAAAGGAAAAAGTCGAACTATCATTATTTGCAGATGACATAATCCTTTACATGGAAGACCCCAAAAAATCCCACCAAAAGACTCCTAGAACTAATAAACAAATTCAACAGTGTAGCAAGATACAAAATCAACACAAGCATGTGTGTGTGCATATACACACAAATCATAAATACCAACAATGAACTCACTGACAAAGAAATTAGCAAAAATAATCCCATTCACAATAGCATCCAAAAAACTAAGTGCTTAGGAATTAACTTAACCAAGGAAGTGAAAGAGCTATATAATGAAAAGTATTGTACCCTGGAAAAAGTGATTAAAGAAAACATCAGAAAATGGAAGATAATCCTTTTTTATGAATAGGCAGAAACAATTTTGTTAAAATGGCCATATTACCAAAACTGATACATCAATTTTATGCAATAGAAAAACCAACACTACTCTTCACAGAGTTAGAAAAAGTTGTAAAATTTTTATACTACCAGAAGAGACTCAGAGCAACCAAAATAATCCTGAACAAAAAGAGCTAAATGGAAGGCATCACAACCCTGTACTTCAAGTTATACTATGAAACTATAGTAACCAAGATAGGATGGTACCAGAACAAAAACATTTACACAGGACAGTGAACAGAGGACTCGGAAGAAACCTCAAGCACCTTCAGCTATCTGATCTTTGACAAAGGAACCAAAAACCTACATTGAAGAAAAAATAACCTTTTTAAGAAATAGTCCTAGGAAGCTGGTTATCCATATGCAGAAGAGTGAATCTAGACCTATATCTCCAGGATAGATCAAATGCTTAGATATTAAAAGAGAAACACTGAATCTGCTGGAAGATAAATTAAGGAAAACTCTTGAAAACTTAGGCACCAGCAAGGACTCTCTGAAGAGAACTCCAACTGCATGAAAAATAACTCTGAGGATCAACAGAAATATTGTATCAATTTAAAAAGCTTCTGTACAGCAGAGCAAGCAACTAACATAATGAAAAAATTACCTACGGAATGGCAGAACATTTTTTCTAGCTACTCCTTGCACAGAGGGTTAGTATTTAGAATATAAAGAACACAAAAAATTAGGCCTCCAAAATAAAAGACCCAATCAAAAAGTGGGCAACTGAAATGAATACACCTCTCAGAAGAAGTACAAATGACCAATAACTACATGAAAAACATTCAGCATCTTTGGACATTATACAAATGGCAATCAAGACAATGAGATTTTATCTTACTTCAGAAAGAATAGCTATCATCACACACTCAGAAAAACAACAACAAATGCTGGCTAGACTGACAGAAGAACTCTTCTGCATTATTAGTGGGAATGTAAATTAGTGCAACCACTATAGAATTCAGTATGGTGATTCCTTAAAAAAATGGGAAATATAAATTCCATTTGACCAAGGTATATGGTTTCTGGTATCTTCCCATAAGATTTAAAGACATTCTATTACATTGGTACATGTGTAATGTGTTTATCGCTGCACAACATACAATAGCTGAATCTTGTAAATAGACTATATGTACATAAACAGATAAATGGAGAAAGAAAATGTGGTATATATACATACAATGGAGAACCACACAGCCATAAGGGACAAATGTAAGCGATTTTTTAAAAAGAAAATGAATGCACCTTGAAACTACGGTGTTGAATGAAATGACTCAAAAAGTTTAAATCAAAAGTTTAAATAGTACATAGTTTTGGGCCGGGGACTTAGCTCAGTGGTGTAAGCACATGCCTGGCAAGCCTTAGGTCATGAGTTCGATCCCTGGTACCGAAAACAGCAACAACAACAAAAATAGCACATAATTTCTCTTATATAAGAAACCCAAAGTGTAAGTAAGTTAAAGAGCAAAGTAAAAGAGACTTTAGGAAACATGGAGATCTAGTTTTTGAAGATTAGAAGGGGATCTAGGGTTGGAAAGAGAGTTAGAGGTCAAAGGGAAATAAAAAGGAGTATGATGTGATATGTGTGTGTACCAACCCTCCACAATGAATGTACTGATTATGTTTCATAAATGTGTACTAATTAAATATTTATTTTCTCTCATTGCTGGAAGAAAATACCTGACACCCAAAATGAAGGAAGGAAAGGTTTATTTAGCTCACTGTTTGTGGAGGTTTCAGTCCATAAACAGCTGGCTTCAAGGCAGGGTGGCATGGCACTTCAAAGCAGTAGCCAACAAAAGCAGC
This sequence comes from Dasyprocta punctata, assembly GCA_004363535.1. Taxonomy (NCBI): domain Eukaryota; kingdom Metazoa; phylum Chordata; class Mammalia; order Rodentia; family Dasyproctidae; genus Dasyprocta; species Dasyprocta punctata. The sequence goes on from RJWM01011399.1 coordinate 53,588, forward strand.
CAGAGCGAAAGGGGGGCAGAGTAAGCCTCTATCCCTCCCTTATATTGTAAGCAGTCTATGCCCCTTGGGTGTGAGTAGCACTCACACCATCCACATGCCCTCTTCTTGCATAGTCTGAGGATGTTTGCAAAGTAAGGAGCCTGGCTCCCTGCTGAATTGCTTAAACTTCTAAATTTCTCAAGTTGACACAATGTATCAACCATAACAGAGGTCAAGGGGAAATAAAAAGGATTATGATGCTATATGTATATGTACCAACCCTCCACAATGAATGCATTGATTATGTTTCATAAATGTGTACTAATTAAAAATCTTTAATAAAAATATGTAGAAAAAATACCCTAAATAGAAGGCCTCAGAAACAAAAAGAAATTGTGAGCAAGGATACACATAAATATAAGTAATTATAGATGGTATAAAATAATGAAAGAAATATTATAATTTGGGGATGGGATAGACAGACTAGAACTAAGATTCTGTAAAATTAGTTGGGTGGTATAATAATTTTGATTCCCTCCAAACCTTATGGGTTCAGAGGTGGGGCCTTTGAAAGGTGATTCGATCATGGGCGTGATGCACTCATCAGTGGACCAATCTGTTGATGAGTTTATAACTGATTGTGCTGGGCCCTTTGGGAAAACAGGGGTTGCTGTGGATGTGACCTGGAAGGGTGGGTTTTGTCCCTGGATCTTCCTGCTTTCTCTTTGTTTCCTAGCTGCCATAGTTTTGCAGCTTTCCTCTTTGTGCCCTACCACTGTGTCATTTCTGTTTTAAATCCAGCCAACGACAGGTAAAACCCTCTGAAATCATGATCTAAATAAACTTCTCATCCTTTAAGTCACTTGTGCCAGGTATTTGCTACCAGAAAGGGGAAAGATGACTAATGCAAACACAAAAAAGTACCAGAGAAGTAGGGTTGTTGCTGTGATTGTACTTGATCATGTGGTTTAGAAGTCATTGGAACTCGTTTGCAGGGTGTGTTTAGTGAAGTGGGTAGAGAAAGCCTAAAATGCTATAAGCAGTGCCTGATGGGTGATTCTGATTAGAGTGCAGAAGATCAGAAGGCTGATAGGAAAGCAGATAGAAAAGGATAGGCCTCATGCATTTCAGTTGAGAGTGAAGACTGTTGGGAATTAAACTAGAGACCGCACATGTTACACTAGTTTAAAAAACTGTCTACATTCACCTGTGTTTTGATACTTTGAGGCTGAGTTTAGAATGACAGGCTAATTGTCTACCAAAGGAAGGTTTAAGGTAGGCCAAAGTTCAGGCTCTGGCATGGGTACATCATGCTGGTTTTCACCGGATTTATAGTGAGAATCAGGATCAAAAAGCAGATTTAAAGGATTTGAAAAGCTTGTAGGTTAGCCAAAGGGGAAATCTGTACAAAGTTCAGAGTGTGGTTGCTGAAAAGGTTTGTCTACTTAAAAGAAACTGAGTATTTTGTACCAGGAAAATAGGAGAGAAGTCTTGATTTGGCCAACTTTACCCATCATGATATCAGGAATGTGAAAAGAAAAACTTCTTTGAAAGACTTTGGGTTGAGAAGAGAGCTTCAGAGTGACTCTGATGCCCAGAGCAGGGTATACTTGAGTTCAACCATCCAGGCGGTCAGAGGCCTCTATAGCCATGGTCCAGGAGGCCTTAGCTACTGCAGAACCTGGCAGAAGACTTTGATGATCCACATGATGTTAGTTTTACAAGTATACAGAATTCAAGAATGTAGGGTCAAGGAGTCTTCTATCCAGATTTCAGAGGAAGCCCTGAGAGGCCAGGCAATACGCACGTGAGAGGGCAATGCATGAAGCTGTGAGAGTAAAGTAGAAAGTTGCAATAGGAAGATGGAGATATTGTAAGAGGAATTTTCTCTTGTTAAAAGTGCATGGTCTGTGCTGCTCACCTCCTCCCAATATTCCGGGAATTGAGCTGTTACAGTTTAAAGCTGCCTAAGTTAGATAAAGACAAGGACAGAGCTGACCAGAAATCTGGGTTGTGAGATAAAAACAGCCCCCTCTCATGACTAAGGAATTCACAGAATGTACCTTTCCTGAACATCTTCTGCCCATATTTGGAAGTGCCCTCCACCGCCCAACTTTAGACCTCCCCATGGTCGTCTCCTCCAATAAATGTAAAAAGCCATTTGAACTAACCAATGCCATCTGCTTCTGTGACCACGCTTGCAAAGACCCCTCCTTCCTTTGTTCTATAGCTTATAAGCCCTGCTCAGGCTCAACTCGGGGCTCTCTGTTCCTGCGTGTTCAGTGAGCCCCACGCATGCTTGGATAATAAAGACCCCTTGCCCATTGCATGAGAAGGTGTCTGTTGGTGTCTTCCTACATGCGGCGGGCGACCCTCACAATATCACAATGATGGAATATCTACTGAAGAAGCCTCAGAAAGAACACAGAGCCAGCCCAAGAAAGAGGCCATGTGGGATGCAACCAGAAAGGCCATAGGGGCTTCCCAAACCCTTTGGAGGTCATATCTCACCATTACGTGCCCCAGATTCTGGACATGGAACTACAAGACTTAATGCTTTTCCTGCTGGGGTCTTTAATGATTTTGTTTATTTGTTATTTTACAGCAGAATATATTTACTGGGGGAAAGAAAACAGTCAGAGAGACCGAGAGAGAGAGAGAGAGAGAGAGAGAGAGAGAGAGGGAGAGAGAGAGAGAGAGAGAGTTGCTGAGGACCTTGCCTTCTCTAGGGATTTTTATACAGCAAATTCTTGATGGGCAGTGGGCTCAAGGTGGGGAAAAATGGGAACTTGCAAGGTGGGCATGAGATGAAACACAACTAGGATCTACCAATAAGATTACAAGTGTAATTGCTCAGGTGAAATTGATTAAACCAGGAACAGATGGGGAAGTGAGTCATGTAGCAAACAGGCATGAATACAGAGCAGTGCCTTTTCCTATAGGGGTTTGGGTTAGTGGCCCCTGGTTTCCTCAAGGTGATGGATAACTATTTAGAATATCCGTCTCTGATGTTTATCCTTAGGAAGTATGTTGGTGCATTTGTTTTATATTTTCTTTTAAAGTCAGGTCCACAGTGAGAGGTGTCTATCTCCCACAGTTGCAAGGTATCTGGTCTTTTGCACTGGCTCCTTTGATGGCTCATCCCTGTCTGACTACCTATAGTATTTTTTTCTAAATCAGTTGTCTTAACAATCCCCCTCTCTGAAGTAGTAACCCAAATTGCCATGACGGAATAATGGACAATGAACGATCTGGCTTATTTAGGCTGAAGGGGGTTGTAGTTGTTGATCGGCAGTCAGAGATACTCTAAAGACAGTCTGTCTAAAGGCCCTCGATAGACACCAGGCATTTTCATCTTGGGTAGTCTTATAGCTTTTAGTCTGGAGAAGACAAAGTCAAAGAAACAGTTAAGTATGCATGAGCCAAGTGATAGGATCAACGGGATAATTATGAGTACAGTCAACAAAGATTTCCACCAAGAGGGGCCAGTAATGGCTTCTCATAAAGAGGATAAGAATAAGGTCCAGGGAACTTTAGTCTGACATGTCATTGATTTGTCATCTAATATCTTGAATAGCTATTGAGATATTAACAAAAGGATCAGGAGTGTATACACAACATTCAGTTTTAACAATTGCGCAAGTATCTCCTGCTGCTGTTAGAATGTCTAATGTCATCTGATTTTGGAGGATGACTTGTCTCATTAATTTTTTACTTAGAAGAGGGAGACCATCTGAGGTGTCATTTAAGGCCTGCTGAGTATAGTTAGTAAAGGCCTTGATTATGTGTCTTATAACTCTCTCTCTCTGGACAAGATATAGTGGATCCTGGCAAAAGGAATCTAAAAGGAATCTAGCATATTTGCTATTGGTTTTACCTGTATGATTACTTGCAGTTTGGTATCCTCTAGGCAAGAACAAATTTTCTGAGAAATTAGAGCATGTGTAATCAAAGAATGAGCATTAGAGCTGACAGGTAAGTGTAGAAACTCTTTTTAAGGGATAGTAATTATAACTCACTGGCTCGTCTGACATTTTGTCATAAGTCCCTCTAGCTTTAATTATAATTATCTCTAAATTTTTGATGATGTATGAGAACAAGATTAATGTATTATTTTGACCAATAAAAAACTCTTTAAATTTTTGTACATGAACAACAATATGTATTGTATTTGTAAAAACCAGTCTCAGCATCATTTTGATTAGTTGGCAACTTGTATATATTTTAAAATATTTAGACGGGATAAAATCTCTCTAGGATGGGAGCTGGGCTTTTAGGCATAATGAAAAGGAATGGGTAAAGGGAAAGTTATCCCAATTACAGTTTAAGCAAGATCTTTTTCTGGTGATTATTTTTATTGAGGTATGATTCCTGGAAGGAAGGCCAGAGTTGGAGAAGGACAACGAGACATGTGCCAATGTCCAGCAATAGGCTGGTATTTTCCTCTAGTTATGATAACTCAGTGCTTCTCCATGAAGATGACAGGTAGGGATGACGGTCTGGTCAGAGGGAGGAGGCAGTGTCCCCAGGCCCTTTTGTCTTGCTGGACCATGGGGGAAGATGAATCTGAGTTCTGGGCCTCTGCCTCAAAGTGCAGTCTCCTTCTAGTGGCAGCCTTTGCAGTCAGGGCGTGGCTTGGGGGCCTCTTAGGCCAGCCCCTCTTAAGGAGGCCTGGCTTCCCACAGTAGTAGCAGCTGAGTCTAGTCACTGAGCTCTTCTTGGAGCCCCAAGAATCAGACTTAAGGACTTTTTCTTTTAATGCTGTCACAAAGGCAGCCACATTTTGGTCTCTTTGTTTTCTCTCCCTGGCTTTCTCCCAGTCCTGATTATAGAATACTAAGGAGGCAGTTTTTACTAAGGTATTAAGTGAACTATCTGGAACAAAATCTATCTTTTGTAAATTTTTTTCTAATATCTGGGGCTGACTGGGTAATGAACATGTCTTTAAAAGTCCTTCTATTGAATTAGGAGTCATGGACATATGTCTGGCCAGTGCCTCTAGTAAATGATCTAAGAAGGAAGAGGAGTTTTTATCTTTTTCCTGATAAATAGCTGACAATTTAAAATAAATAGAGGGCTTAGTTTTTGTCCTTCTTAGACCTTTAAGAATACACACTTGAAAATGTCTCCTGCTCCGATCTTGTCTGGCTGTTAGACCAGCTGGCAACTTGGGTGGGGACTGCTTGGGCTTCAGTGGAAACTGATTATTCCCTGGTTGTTGATCTTCTGGCTGTCTAAAATTAACAATATGATATTCACCCCAAAATGTAATAGCAGCTTGTAATGTTTTTGTCTTTCATTAGAAGTCAATATTTGATTTAAGATTAACATATCCTTGCAACCGAGCTTATAGGTCTCAGTAAATCCTCTAAAAACATCAATGTACTTATCAGGGTCATCTGGAAACTTTCCTAGTTCTATCTTCATCTGTTTTAAGTCATTGAGAGATAGAAACATATGAACTTCGGTAGTCTCATATGGATTATGATTATACTTTCTTAATGTAAAGAAAGTTTGAACATCATTTTCCCTCTTTTATTATAGTACATTTCTAGTTGGAAAATAGCATCATAATTAGTACTTTCATTTGTATCCATTTTGGCTCTAGAGAGAAGGAAGGCCACACACATGTGAAGAAAAATATCAAATGGCTCTTTTTCAACTCAAAGGATAAAACGTTTTCCAGTGTTTAAGGATGTGTTCTAAAGGAGTAAGAGATTCTGACTGTGAGCACCCCATGTCTCTGACCAGTGATCTCAGTGGAAGACTTCCAAATGTTCCAATCCAGAGTCTGCTAGATGTCCCCTACGACTTCATGTTCTCTAAAATTGAAGAATGAATTTTAGGAACAACAGAGGTTAAGAGCAGAATGTATTTATTGAGGGAAAGAAGGCTTCAGTCCTAGAGAGAGACAGAAGGGGTCCAGAGTGGGTTGCCGGCCTTTTATGTTTTTGTCTTGCTTCAGCCTGATTCCTTTTTATTCTCCTACTTCTCCCTTTTGGAATGGGTATGTTTGCCCTGTGCCATTGTATGTAGGAAGTATTTAACTTTCTTTTTGACTTTTATAGGAGTCGACAGCCAAGAATGTGCTCTGAGTCTCAGATGAGACTTTCAATTTGGACTTTTGCAAAATGCTGGAAATGTTAAGAATTGGCAACTCTTAGACATGGAAAAAAAAATGAATTTTTCATAATGAGATAGACATGAGTCTTTTGGGAATAGACTTATGGAGTGGAATGTTATGGTTTAGGTCTAAAAATGTCCCCCCGCACCCCGCCAAATCCCATGAGCTCCGAAGTGGGACTTTTGAAAGGGCATTGAGTCATGGAAGTGCTATACTCATCAGTGGATTAATCCTTGATGAGTTCA
>RJWM01011400.1:0-59925 GCA_004363535.1 Dasyprocta punctata
GCAATGATCTTCCTATATAAACTTAAGAAGATTTAAAATTGAATTAGGCAAGTAAAAGTAAGATATCTGCTTTTAATGATTGTCTTTTTACCCTAAAAGATGAGAGTGTCCCTTAGAAAACTTGTGTTGAGATTGCCAATTGCTGAAGGGCCACAGACAATAAGAGTAACAGGCAGAGGTGTTATGGTGGTGTGTTAAATATAGAAGCAATGAAGAAGAATGTAACTGATGGACAAGTGGGTTAACCCATTGATAAGATCATAATTTGGCAGCATTATTGAAAGGTGATGGAAGCAGGAGATGAGGCCTACTTAAAGAGAGATGATCATGGGGGCATGACCCTCAGGATTATATATAATCCCTGCCTCTTCCTCTCAGGTGCTTTCCACTTCCCTCTGCTTCCTGTCCGCCATGATTGACTTTGATCCATAGCATGCTGCCTCTGTGGTGATCTGTCTCACCATGAACCCAGAAGCAATGGAGCTAAGTGACCATGAACTGAAAACACTAAAACTGTGAGTCCAAATACATCTTTCTTCCTTAAATTGATTTCCTGAGGTATTTGGTCACAGAGATGAGAAAACTGATGAACACACAGAGGTTGTATTGGGAACTACCATAAGACAACAGATAAAAAGGACTTCTGGAAGCTTTCCAGAGGAGATACTAAACTAAGTTCTGAGTGGTGTTGACACTGTCATATCAGTTCTGTTCTTTACTCCTTCTTCAGTGGGCTTTTATTTTGGTGCTTTGCATTTTGTGTTCCTTATCTTTGTGGGAGTTTCTCTTTCACTACAGATTCATTCATCTTATGTAGCAGAGACTCCTCTTGAGTGCTGGTGTTGGTGCATCAGTCAGTACTAATTCCTTTTCTGTATTTTTGGAGTCTCTTGGGTATATTCATGGGAAATCCAAGGAGCCAGAATTAGAGATTATATCTTGTTGTTGTACAGTAACAGTGCTGAAAATATTGCATTTGGGTATGGTGCTCTACAGCCTTGAATCTGCAACCCCTTATGGTTTTGGAAACAGGTTAGCACAGTATAACAAGAAAATCTAAAAATAAAAAACAAAAAGACTTCAAACATTTTCACCACCAATGACCCCTTTTCTTATTTTCTCCCTTGCACAAACCATATTTTAAGATACGTCTTATAAATAAATTATGTATTTTTATTTTAAAGAAAATATAAAACAAAATTTCAAAACAAAATAGGAGAGTAAGAATAGGTAATACATTGACTATTGTTGTCCTCAAGTTAGTTACTCAGAGTATCAGATACGGGCATTAAAATTCTCAAAACTATATTAGCACAAACCTTTCTTTTCAATGAACTAAGAAAAACTAGTAGTATAACTATCTTGTATTTTTTTCCTTTTCTCTTCCTTCCTTTCCCCTTTTCCCCACCATAGTTTCTCTTTCCTTTTGAAAAATTTCTTATCATTTCACAATAGCTATTGCACATTTTGGAACTGATTTACTCTTTCAGTTTCTCATACCAGGGAGACAATATGATGTTTATACATGTTTCACTGATTTATTTCACTTATGAGTATGGTCTCAAGTTATATCCATTTACCTATAAGAGTCTCAAGTTTATCCTTCTTCATGACAAAATAATACTCTGTTGTATAAAAGGACCACATCTTTTTTATCCATTCCTTGGTTAATGGGCATTTGTATTGTTTCCCAGATATATCTATGACAAATTGTGCAGCTAGAAACATGGGTGCACATATATATATCACTGTGTTATGATGTTTTTAATTCTTCTGGGAAGATATGTGGAAGGGGAATTGGGTTGAATGGCACCTCTAATCTTACTTTTCTTAGGAATCTCCACACTGATTTCCATAGTGGCTGCACCAGTCTACACTCCCACCAACAGTGGAGAGGTGTTCCTTTTTCCCCACAGTCCCTCCAGAATTTCTTATTGGTTGATTTCTTGATGATAGCCATTCTTTCTAGAATGAGATGGAATCTCAGTGTTGTTTTAATTTGCATCTCTTGAATGATCAATGATGAACATTTTTTCATATATTTATTTGCCATTTGTATTTCTTCATCTGAGAAGTGCATATTAAATTCAGATGCCCATTTTTGGATTGGTCTTTGAATTTGGGGGGGCTTAATTTTTTCAATTCTTTATATGTTCTAGATGTAAGTCCTTTTTCTGAGGAACAACTGGCTAAAATTTTTTCCCACTTTGTCGGTTGTTTTTTCACTTTGTTGGTGATTTCTTTTGTTGTGCAAAAGCTTTTTAATAAGATAAGATTCCAGGTGTTGATTCTTTATAGTAGATTTTGTTCATGAAGTCTCTGCCTGCACCTATGTCTTTGAGATTTCTACCTATTTTTTCTTCTAGTAGATTTAGTGTTTCCATTTTAATATTTAGATCTTTGATCCATTTTGGCTTTAGCTTAGTGCATGGTGATAGACGTGGGTCTAGTTTTAGTCTTCAGCATGTGGAAAGCCGGTTTTTCCAGTACCATTAATGAAAGAGGCTATCTTTCTTACAGTGAGCATGTTTGGTTCCTTTGGCAAAGATAAGGAGGCTGAGTATGTTTGGAGTTGTGTCCACATCTTCTAATTTGTTCCACTGATCCTCAGGTCTCTCTCTCTCTCTCTCTGACAGTACCATGCTGATTTTATCACAGTAGTTTTGTAGCATAATTTCAAGTCAGGGATTGTGATGCCCCCTGCTTTGCCTTTGTTGCCCAGAATTGCTTTTGCTATTCTAGGTCTCTTCTGCATTTAATAAAATTGAAAAGGAAGCAATACTTCCAAAATCATTCCTGGAAGCAAGTATTATCTTGATACCAAAGCCAAAGAAGGTCTCAACCAAAAACGCTACGGGCTAACCTCCCTAATGAGCATAGATACAAATCCTTAATAAGGGCTGGGGATGTAGCTCAATAGCATAGTGCCTGTCTGGCAAATGTGAGGTTATGAGTTAGATTTCTGGTAAAATAATAATAATAATAATAAATATAAGAAAAAATCCTCAATAAGATACTGGCAAATGCAGCAAATCATCAAAAAGATTATATAATATGACCAAATAGGATTCATCCCAGGGATGACCCAACACACACAAATCAATAAATGTAATACACTGTCTTAACAGAGCCAAAGACAAAAATCACACGATCATCTCAATAAATGCAGAAAAGGTTTTTAACAAACTCCAAAACCCATTCATGATAAAAACCCCAAGCAAATTGGAATAGATGATCTGTATCTCAATCTGACAAAAGCGATCTGTAACAAACCAACAGCCAACATCATACTAAATGGTAAAAACTGAAAACTTTCACTCTAAAGTCAGGAATAAGACAAGGATATTCACTATCATCACTCCTATTTAACATAGTTCTGGAAACATCGGCCAGAGCCATTAGACAAGGGAAAGAAATAAAAGGAATAAGGATAGAAGGGAGAAGTTAAATTATTGTTATTTTCAGTTGACATGATACATAGAAGACCCCAAAAACTCCACTAAAAGTCTTGTAGATTTAATAAACAAATTCAACAGTGTAGCTGGATACATAGTCAACACTCAAAAATCAGTAGCATTCTTGTACACAAAGAACAAACTCACTGAGAAAGAAATTAGGGAAACTACACCCTTCACAATAGCATCCAAAAAAAAAAAAAATGAAGTACTTAGGAATCAATCTAAAAAAGGAGTTAGAAGATCAATACATTGAACATTACAGTACTGAGAAAAAGAAGATTGAAGAGGATATTAGAAAATGGAAAGACATCCCTTGCTCATGGATAGGAAGAACCAACAGTGAAAATGTCCATACTCCCAAAACTGTTATATAGATTTAATGTAGTCCCAATGAAAATACCATTAGCGTACCTCACAGAACTAGAGAAAGCCTTCCTAAAGTAAATTACATTTAATAATGAATAAACATTAAGTTAAACATGCTATTGCCAAGAATTCTTAATTAGCATATAATAGCTGGTTGGAATTCCTATAACTTAGAGACAGAAAGTCACTTATTGAGGATTTACTGTAAGGCAGGCACTTCCTGACATGCTTTCCCAATGTCCAATCAGCCATCACACAAGATGGCTAAAGTTACTGTGTTCATTTGACCAATGAAGACAAGGTTTCACAGTCACTGAGTTGTGATGCTGAATTGAAATTCAACCTACCTGGCTCCAGACTGTAAACCCTTCCCTTGTCTTGAATTATACCGTATGGTAAATGAATTATTTGGGTTAGACTTTCTGAAACAATGAAGATAAGATGCAGCTACCCATTACCACCATTAGGGTCACCTACATAGAAGCCTCTGCCCTCAGACAGACACCGATTAGCACCCTGAGCCTTCAGAGGACCAGATGGAACATACTTCACATCACCATGACAGAGCCCAAAGAATGATGAGATGTCATCAATCACAAGCACATCATGTTAATCAAGGTCTACCTGGTAGGCCTGGAACCTCCCAAACTTTCATTTTTAAAAGCAGAGCCCATTTAATAGAGAAGTACCTCTCCCAATAGTCTATTATTCTGCAAATATGTATTCAGGGACATTTGAAGTTGCTCTGTTTACCTAACTATCACTAATGGCTACTTTGGATCTATGACAGCTGAATGTGTAAATACGGCTCTTAGAGCTTTCTCAGGGCAGGACACTGGCCCAACAGACCGTAACTGCTGCTGTACAGAACAGGATTTCCTTGAAGCAGAGTCTGCTTAGGATCAAGCAGGACACACTTCAAACTGTCTCCTCAGAGCTCCATGTCCAAAATTACCAAGAAAGTCAGGGACCACTAAGATCTGAATATCAATAAATGGGAAAGCCAAACATGGATGTTTAATAACCGAGAACAGGGTCAGCATGATTCTTCATGGGTCATAAACAGATAATAGGCAAGGAGAAGAAAGTTAAAAAGACATCGTACAGCCAGAGCAAATACAAGAGGCAGCAAAGCCATGGTAACACTGATGACTATCTGGTCAAGGAGGAATTGCTGATCATATCCAAAAGAGACACAGATGTTACTCTGATGTATCAGAGCATGTTGAGAAATGATTAACTCACCTGGGCCTGCTCATTTTGGACTGGGACAGAATATCCCACACAAAAGTGCCTCTTCATCACTGTGCCTCTGGCTGTTTGGTAGCAGTGATTATGAGCCCTTATTCAATTCCTGTACTAGTTTCCTGTAGGTGCTGAAACAGAGAATCACAAACTGCATGACTTAATTAGAGCAATAGGGATTTATTCTCTTGTAGTTCTGGAGGCCAAGAGTCTCAAAGCAAGGTGTGAGTAGGACCACACTCCCCCCGAACCCTGCGGGGAAGTTTCCTTCCTCACTCACCTCTTCCCAGCTTCTGCAGGTTGGCTGAAGAGCTTGGCTGGCCTCAGCTCACTGCTGCAACACTCGAGTCTCTGTCTCCATTGTCACATGCCATGCACGTCTCCCTCTGCATGTGTCTCCTACGATGTTCTCTCTTTCTGCGTTGGCACCCTTCTTGTAAGGACACCAGTCACATTGCTTTAGGAGTCCATTTCACTGGAGCATGACCTCATCTTAACCATAGATACCACAAGGACCCTATTTCCAAATAAGGTCACCTTTTGAGGCACTGGGAGTTTGGTCTTCAACATATCTTCCTGAGAGGCACAGTCCAACCCTCGGTTGCCCCCAACTCTCCAAGAAGACTTTCCCAGATCACCCTTTGCTCCCCATCTGTGTGGCTTGTGGTTCCCTGGTCACTCACCTGAACCTTCACCTCCCCCACATGCCATCCCCTGAGATGTATCATCTGTCTGGATCTATGCTGTATGTCCAGTCTTCCGAAATGTATAGCAAACTCTTTCATAGGTAAAGAATTCTTCCTCAAATTTACTTCTCATAAACTCTTAAAACACCAATTTGAAATCAATGGGAACTTCTTCCCGACAGCCCATTTACACTTGGGACAGTTTGTCCACAGACGTCATTATCCAGCGTGATTCTTCCCGTAGCCCTGCGTGGCGGGTCGGGCTGCGGACACCGCCCTCACTTTCCATGAAAGGGAATGGAAGTTTGGAAAGTGAGGTGACGACGTGCCAGAAGAATGAGACCCACAGGAAAATCTCGTTTCCCTCATTTCCAACAACAAGATTATTAATGATTTAAGAGGCCTTCTGGGGAAACAAACTGACTGAACATCCCCTGACTGTCCAGGAAAAGGGAGGGAGAAGAGAGAGGAAAATGTGCAGAGTCCGAAGTCCACTTTTCCCCGCAGTGCACTCAGCCTGGGAGGAGGCACGAAGCGCCCTCCTCTGTTGCTGGATCAGGTCTCTTTTCTTTCTCCATCCAGAAATGAAAAACAAAATCACCCGGTGGTAACTCCTCTGACACCTTCCCTCCGGCTTTACAAAAGGCAGGGAGCGGGGAGGGAGGGCGAAGGGGTCAGCTGTGAGCAGGACAGAGGTGCAGCCCCTGCAGACTATGCGGGAGGCCGAGCGGGGCAGCAGGGGACGGGGCAGGCGGAGGAAGAGACTGCGGGCTGCAGAAGCTGGCTGTGAACACCTCTTCCCGCTGTCTTTCTCTTTTGAGACCCAAGAAAAGGGAGCTGGGAAAATCCTAATTCACTTGGGGGAAGATAGACGAGAATCTCCTGGTGGGAAAGGGAGGGAGACGCAAAGTGAACCCGTCCCAACTCCCTGCCGAGAATGTAATCACAGTGTACTGCAAACATACACTAAAAAGATGAGACAAGGAGGGAAGGGGGAGGCACGGAATGAAGGAGAGAGATAATGATGCTAGGAAGAAAACTTAGTAGCTTTTCTCTGGGGAGTAGTAAGTTCACAGCCACAACGTGAGGCGGCGCTTGCTATTCCAAATGGGTGTCTTTAACCAGACTTCTTGACCTTGGATTCTCTACCTGATACCTTTGCTTTTGGAATTCTCTCTATCCTATGGGCCGGGTATCACTTAGCAGTGACTAGTCAGTGAGTCAGTGACTTAAAGGGGAGTGATCTCAACACTAATGGAATGATTTAACCTGAAATGCACTCCTTTAGAAATAGGTGCCCCCCACCTCCAGTTAGCAGCAGCTTTGCAGAGGCCTTTGTGAAAGCAATCTTTTTCCTCACAGTTCACCTAGTGATGAGCAGAAAAGATCTTAGCGCTTGTATTCCTTATGACAGTGTCTTTAAGCAGTGCACAAGCTACCCAACTGTACAGGGCAGTCATGACCTTGCAGTTAGTACCTCCTAGACAGCTTTGTTTTGCTAGGCTCTCTCCTTCACAGCACAGTCTAGCAAGCTGTTCTTTCTCTCATTCTTGTGTAGGAATACCTGTTATTTGTTTTCTGAGACTGCAAGAGTGACCTTTAGGAATGTATTAATTCCTTCTCTACCTAGAGAAGAGAGTTTGGTCCCTGGTTCCCCAGCCTCTACCACACCCTAACTCAGCCCAGAGCCCTATGTAGCAGCCACACTCTTCCCCACTCTCCTGCTTCTGCTGGAGTCCTTGCCTTTGGAGTCTTAGCCCTCACATCATTTGTTAATCCAGGATCTAAACAATTAAGCTCCTGTATCTAGTCTCAGGGTGTGCTTGTTACGTGGCTTGCTCTGTCTTTTGTTTCTCATCAAATGTCACTCCTTTGTAGGGACTCAGACCCAAGGGCAAAGAGCCAGGTGCTTGAAATTTCACTAAGCTGCATGTTTACCTTGGATGGCAAGGGTTCAGCACAGCATCTGAATCTGAAAGGTTTGCTTAGCTATACCCCTGCCCAGGCTGTCTTGTTCGTTCCTGTCTATCAGTGGGGAGAAATCCAAAATATTTCTTTGTCTGCCCAGTGTTGCTGATTTTTTTTCCTTTATAGTTGCTTAAGGTCAAGGTTGGGCAAACAATGCACCCAGTTAGGAGAAAGATCCACTGGAGAGCTTTGAGGGCGGCTGTACTGGGCCGTGGTTGATGGGGTCAGTGTTGCCTATTCCTGTATCTCCTAAAAAGAAACTCAGTCAAGGACAGAAAAATTCTGCCTTCTCTAAGTAGCAGGTTAAAAAGAGCAACAAAGTAACACAAAGACCAGTGCTGGTTATCAGAGAATTAGGGTCTATTAACTAAGGCTTCTTGCCTTGATTTCTCTGTTACATGAATACAATGAAGTAATAGAATTAATCGGTTTGGAAGAATCCTTCCTGTGTTAAAATTACAAGACTGTAATGTGGTGACTTTAACAATGTATTTTCCTTACGGTAAAACTAATTTATGGGAGTAAAAAAAAAAAAAAAAAGCTCACATGTTAGAACAAAGGAGCTAACTTATAATGGAATTTATTTAATTTAAGGGTATCACTGCAAAAGTTAATTATACTGTACTTTAATACAAATTCCAGAACTTTCTGTGTCATTTGAAACCAAGAAAATAGTTAATATTTTTCCATTCATTATTCACAATCACCCTACTGGATTTTGGGCTTTTGTAAGTTTTAATTCCACTGCTTTTTAGCCCCCAAATTTAGATGTTGGATTGCCATCAATACTAAAAGAAAGATATAGAAAAGGACACAAATAGTTTGTTTGAAGGAAGTAAAATACAAACATTCACGTTCACTCACAGTAAGAAAAACACAAAGCAAAAGTATGTGGAATTATATCATCTTCACCTGTAAGACAGGCAGAGATAAGAATGCTTGATAACAGGACCTAAATTACCTACCAATAAGAGAATGTTTCAAATAAATTATGGTGCATCAATACAATAAAGATCGGTGCAGCTGTAAACAGCAAGCAAAAACAAAAAGCAAAATAAAAATAAAGAATCTTCTGGTCCTGGTATGAAACAACTTTCAAATTCAGGTTAAAATAGAAGATGAAGAAGTGAAGTACATGTCACCTTTTTTTGGTTTGTCTAAACAGCTGGCATGAATTTCTTCTTCAGCTAACTACAGCTCTATTCTCTGGGCTTCTTGCCAAGTGGGGACCTGTCCTTGACTAGGTTTGTGGTGTATTAATGAAGTGTGGGCAGAATAAGGAAGGTTGCTCCCGGAGTGGTGGAGGTTTGTGTATTCCCTTCTTAAGCGGGGCCCCTTTTTTGTGTTTTCCTGGCACCTGCAGTGACGGTACAGCCTAGAGCCCCTGGAACTGCTCAGCCTCCTTCGTCTCTTCCCACTTTCACTGAGAAGCCCCCAGCGTCCACTTGTCCGTCTATATGGCAGGGCACAGCTGCATGTGGTCATAAACAGGTGGAAGTGGGACTGAACATGAGAAGAGATTAACTGTGTGACTTTCCCAGAAAGTTTGAGCTTGATGTGCTAATTGAAGGGGAGCAGAAATTTTGCAAGAAAAACACTGCCGTTGATGGAAACACGGGAAATACTGTGAGCTAAACTGCAGAATTCTCAGCATCAGCTGAAATCCAGAAGATAGTTAATACTCATCCAGTCCACACCCTAGCAATCACCCAGTGGCTCACAATTTCTCTTTCTTTTTGTCCCCAGCGCTGAGTTCCTCTGATCCTCTCTTGGAAAGAACTGCACTTGCTTCCAGGGTTTAGTTCTGTGACTTCCTCCTAATTCGTGGCCTGCCTTTTTGTTTTGTCATTTCTTTTGCTATGCAGAAGCTTTTCAGTTTGAAGTAGTCCCACTGACCTGTTTCACTGAAATGTGGAGATTTTGGAAGGACAAGATCATGTTGGCATGGAAGCCTCTCTTTTGGCAGGAAATTTAAACTTAGATCAGCTAAATCATTGCCGCTCCATTTTAAATATACACACAGCAGTTTGTTAAAACACAAGTTGCGATTCATTAAGTCTGGGGCAGGGCCTGACCGTCTCTGTTTATGACAAGGTCCAGATCATGTCAGTACTGCAAGCTGAGGGTCACATTTTGAGTAGCAAAGGGCTACTTAGGGTAATATATTACTTATGGTTAATACATGACCTGTCTAAAGGCAGCAAAGCAGGCAAATTAGGGCTCCCAACCCATGTTTTCTGACCCTTGTTCTACATGATCTTTCTCACATGGACTGAGATTTGAGTGTCACCTGCCCCTCCAACCCACTCCCTGCAAAGTAGATATGCAAGCATGAAAGGTAGAGACCGTGGGGGAGAAAGAGAGACTGCTGCTTTTGTGGTGACAGGCATGGCAGATGGGAACTCTCCAGGAAGCAGTTTGCAACTTTTGAGGCACCAAGTATTGGTTTCATAGAAGACAATTTTTCCCCTGATGGGGGGAGAGGGCTGTGGTGTGGCATAATGGTTTCAGGATGCTTCGCGTGCATGACATTTGTTGTATACTTCATTTCTATTGTTACATTGTAGGTTTTATTTTGATTAGATTCTCATGAAGAGCGTGCAACCTAGATCCCTTGTGCACCCAGTTCACAGTAGGATTCAGGCTCCTATGGGGATCTATCGCTGTCCCTGATCTGACTGGAGGTGGAACTCATGTGGTGGGCCAGTGAAGGGTAGGGCTGTAATGCAGCAGAGGCTTTGCTTCATGGGCCTGCTGCCCTCCTCCCACTGGGGGGCCCAGTTACTAAGAGGCCAAGGGCTGGTCCCATCCATGGCCCAGGAACCGGCAAGCCCTGCAGTCCAGGAGAAAGATTTGGTTAAGAGGACAAGAAAGATTTGGGACAACAGGATAGGAAGAGGTGCATCCAGAATGATGAAGACTTAAATCCTGGATTCAGTGCCCAAACTGCTTTTTCTAGACCAGAAAATGATCCCTCTGATTTTACAAGTCATCTTAAGACTGTGAATTGCTAGCTCCGAATAGGAGGGTAAAAATAGATTTTTTTTGGGGGGGGTGGGGATCGAACTCACAGCTTCACACCTGCCAGACAGACACTTACGCCACTGAGCCAAAATCCCCGGCCCTAGTTTTTCGAAGCAGGGTCGCACTATGTAGCTCAGGCCGGTCTTGTGCTTGCATTGTAGCCCAAGCGGGCCTCGAACTCAAAACACTCCTCCTACCTCAGTCTCCTGAGTGCTGGGATAAAAGGCATGCACCACCATGCCCGTCTAAAAATAGATTTCAATTTAATTTTTTTAAAAATTACTGCTTTAAAATTAAGAATGTGGTATCTTATGGACGCAAACCTTACAAGAATCTGTTGCACAAATATGTGCTTTAAATTCCTACCAAAAAGAGTATGTCTAATAGAACTTGCTTAAGGAACCTCATGAAGAGAACCTTGGAGTGACCTATTATTAAATCATGATCTACATCCATGAAATAAAGTCAGGATACTATGAAAATGGAAAAATGAAAAAAAGAATATGTTCTTGGGAATTAAAAAGTGATTTTAGAAATTAAAACATCCACAAAACTGGACAGAAGAAAATATGGGAGGTCAAATCAGAATATTCAGCATAAAATGAATAGAAATTTAGGAAAGTAAATAGAAAATAGAAGGGAAAACAATTAAATTATCAAGAGAAGCAAATTTCCCAGTACACAAATGAGACATGAGCCTTTGAAATGCAAAAGCCTGATCAGAGCTAAGCCAGAAGGATACCCAGATAAGTGTTAAGAAATTTCAGGACAAAAAGGATAAAGAAAAGATTGTGGAAAATTGCTTATGAGGAAAAAAAAAATGAGTGAAATATCAGACGGGTATTGGATTTCTTATCTGCCGTCTCTTGGCAGCAAAACCAGATGCTAGAAGACAATGGATTGAGCACTGCAGGCTGCCAGTTTGCTCTTATGATTTAGAATTTGCTCCCCGGACACCATACCCAGCCATATCACCAGGAAATGCAGAGCAAATTAAGACCATTTCCAGACCCAAGGGGACCCTTTGGGGTCACTTCCATTTAGAAATCAATGTGGACCCAGGAAAAGGTGTCCCTTACTCAGGAATCCAACTATGCAGCAGTTCTGGAGTTAAATGAGCTGAATTAGAGCTACCTCTAGTGAACTTGAAGAAAGTTCTCAGGAAGAATGGAAGCCGAGCCACACAGCAGAACAGGAGTTGGCACACTTTCCCTGACCAGGGCCAGGTCCCAGCATTTT
This sequence comes from Dasyprocta punctata, assembly GCA_004363535.1. NCBI lineage: Eukaryota > Metazoa > Chordata > Mammalia > Rodentia > Dasyproctidae > Dasyprocta > Dasyprocta punctata. The sequence goes on from RJWM01011400.1 coordinate 11,987, forward strand.
AGGTGGATGGAGCTATTGTGAGAGAGGTAAATGTTTTGGGTGCAAAATGTATAGGAGCATCAAAAAGCTCACTCATCAGGATACATAATATTTTAATACAATTGTTAAAAAATCTAAATTCATACAAAAAAAATCTCTGATAAGCAAAACTTTAAATAAAGACAGGATCTGACCTTGAGTTTGTGTGACCCATCTTAATCTAACCCCAATCTTGGTTTCAATAAAACACGCATGTCCAACCCACAATCCCAGGTCACACACAGCCCTGGATAGCTAGTAATGTGGCCCCACAAGATCACACTCTGTTAACATTATTATGTGGTATTTAGCAGGGTTTTCCATGACCTGACTGTGCTGTGCTGGGGTGTGGACTGAATAAGAGAAAATGAAATGCTGTGTAAAGCAGAGTGCAATGCTACGCTCTCTCTCTGCCTCTGGACACAACACACACAGTCAGCCAGTCAAAGCCCGGGTGCATCAGAGGCTGCGCACACTTGTGCAACTTGGCAAGTAAAGCATAACAATTACCAATAGCAGTATTTCCACCTAACTCACATGTGTGTGTGTGTGGCTGTAGCAGCTATGGTATGAAAAGGACAAAAATGTATCAATTTTTTTTTTTTTTTTTTGCTTGTGATATGATAGCGACCTCTCTTCCCAGAGGAAAACATCCCTTACTTCACAATCACACCTTATTCATGTCGTCACTGTTCGGCATTGTGTACATTTCCAGATAGTTATTTTCAAGGATGAATACATGAAGAGCAAAATTAGATCAGAAATTTCTGAGGAGCACTTTGAGAACTTATTGAGAATTGCAACCATTTCCACTGAACCAGACACAGATGCATTAATGTCACAAAAACAAGGTCAAATATCCCTCCTGTTATATGTCTATGTTGCATTTTTAAAAAAAGTTATAATAAAGCATAAAAAGAGAAAGCTTTGTTACTTATGTACATTAACTATGCTAAATATTTTATATGTGGCCCAAGAGAATTGCTCTTCAATCATTGCAACTCAGGGAAGCCAAAAGTTTGGGCACCAATGCAATAAAACTTTACAAAAAGCAGGTGGTTTGTTTGTGGGGCATTGTTGGCCAATTTGATTTTTTTATGTATTGGATTGAAACACAGTTTTGGTTATGGAAAGTTATGGGCATACTATTCAGTATTGTCCTTGGTTGGGTGCCTCAAATGCAGGACTCTCTCTCCTCTTCCTTCTACAACCTTGTGAAAATACACGAGCCATTACTTACTCCCAAGATCTGCAAAAGGCTTCAGTTCAAGCTTTGGGCTGGAACTGGCCTGTAGTTTGACCCCTGCATAAGAAGAAGACGTTGGAAAAATTCCAGAGACAAGGTGAGGAGGGTGTGTTTTCTCTCTCAACAAAGAAATAGAAAGGAATTTCAAAACTCTAGGAAACAAAACAAAAACAAAGAAAACTATCCAAAGTAGTCATGGTCCACATGGGAAACTCACTAACTGTGGCATAATTTTGAACAATCTATGAGTGAGAGAGTGTAAGTATTTATAGAGCTGTTTCCATTTGCTGCTTTGCATGGTTATTTATCTGTTTATCAGACACTTATGAATCTAAAAATACCTTTGGATTTCTGCTACCTAACCAAAGAGTGATACATGAGATATAAAAAAACAGTGCTCTTTCTAGCAAAATTAGAGTTCAGCACAAGTAGAGATAAATCCTTAAAAGCAACAAGAGAAAAAGTTGTACCTTACAAAGAAGTGACTATCAGACTGACAGTAGAGTTTTCAACAGAATAGATCACAGTGTGAGAGGAAATAAATGAATGTAGAGGGTTTTTTTTTTGTTTTTTTTGTGGCACCAGGGATTGAACTCACAACCTTGCGCCTGCCAGGGCAGGCGCTTAAGGCACTGAACCAAACTCCCGGCTGTAGAGTTCTATTTTCAGTTAAGCACCATGATTTTTGTAATAGGAGAGACCCAAAATACAAATAATTTAAAGATCAAAATAAAAGAGAAATGGTAAGAAACAGGGACATGGACTCTGTAGAGATGGGAGGGGCAACACAGGTAGGAGGGGGAGGGGAGTGTGGGGGGCAAAGAGGGTAAAAATGATCAAGATGCAATATATACATATACCCGAGGCGAAGGTAATTGCTGTGTATCACAAACAAATATCAATAAAAGATTTAAAATTAAAAAAATAAACATATTTTCAGAAAAACAAAGCATGAGTGTATTTTTCCCTCATACAACACTCTGAAGGAATTAAGCATACCAGGAAGAATTAAATTTCACCAAGAAAATTGTTCTTTAAAGAAGAAATTGTGAAAAACAGTGAGCCACATAGATCTTGACTTCATTAGGATAAGTTGGGGAGCCAAAACAATCCAAAACTAAAATGTTAGACAACAGTATGTAAGATGGGGTGGTGCGTCAGTTAGCTTTTCCGTTGCTGGAACACAATGTCTAACATCCACGATTTAAAGGAAGAGAGGTTTAATTCAGCTCATGGTTTTGGTGACTTCAGTTGTTGGTCAGCTGGCTCCAAGGGGGAGCATCATGGCGAAAGAGCATGGTTGAGCAAAGCAGCTTAGTTCATGTGTGCTGGGAATCAGAGCAGGGAGAGCAGCACCAGAAAGGAAGGGGTCAGGGACCCTCTGTGTCTCCATGAGCCATCTATACGCAGCCAGAAGTATGCTTTACTAATCCCCTGGGTGCCTCTCCAGTCAATCAAGTTAACAAGCTTACCTGTCAGAGGTGGCATTGTGACGAGTTAAAGCATTCTTCACACATTATAAAGAAGATGGCCTGAGTGTCTAGCAAGTCCACCCCATTGACCTCGACCAGCCAGAAGGCAGAAGGGCCCATTGATTCATCAACTTGCAAATTATTCTCAACCTCACAATAATCTGGACAAAGAAAATGAAAATGATAGTGATAGCTGTTTTATTCCTATCAGATAGGGAAATTTTGAATGTCTGATAACACCATGTGCTAAGGAGGCGGTATGGGTAAGGGAATGTTTGTCCCTTGCTGTTGGGTAGGTAAATTGAAAGAACCACCTTGGAAAACAATTTGACACACGCTTGTAAAACTAATTAGGGAAATGAACGTGTGACATCATGTGCAGCTACGGAGTGGCTGAAAGTCATTAAAGTAGATCTCATCTATCTTCAGCTATATCTTAAAAATGCAAACAGTGAATTGGGGAAAAGGTAACAAAGGGAGATGAACAGTGTAATTCCCTTAGACACTTACCTGCTCAAGGTCCAGGATGACTCACTCATGTGGTGATTGGTGGTGGTTGCAGGCTGGTGAGCTTGGAGAGTCCCACAGAGGCATCTGAACATCAAAGGCACAGGGCAACACTCCAAGGGGTGGGGGTAGAAGCCTCAACGCCCTTGAGTCTCAGGCTTTGAGGTCGCATAACATCACATCTACTTACTTCTACTGGTCAAAGCAAATCACAAGGTTTTTCCAGATTCAAGAGTTGGAGAAACAGCCTTTGCTACTTGATGGCATGAGCAGCCAAATCACACCGTATAGGAGAACGGATGCAGGGATGAGACAAAGGTGTGGTAGGTTTTTGTAATCTTCCTTCATACACAAAACTGAACTCTCAATCTTCCCTCTGAAAATTTGCCCAGGCCACAGTCTTCCCTATTTAAATTGATAGACATTTGTGCTTCCAGATTGCTCAAGTGGGAAACCATGGATTCGCCCTTAGCTTTTCTCTTTCTCTCATATCCAATGCCCTATTTATTACGAGGCAATGGCACCATGTTAGAAACGTGCAGCATTTTACCACTTCTCACTCTCATCCTGAATGGCGTGAGCCACCATAAACTGTCTACTCGTTATGGTTATAGCATTTTAACTGGTTTCCTTCTTTCTACAAAATCCCTTTTAAAGGATGCAGTCAGTTATGCTGCTTGTGATAGACTGAATAATTGCACCTTCAACTGAATAGTGGCCTCCAGAGATGTCCACACCCTAATACCCAGAAGGACACTGTGACTATGTTACATGGCAAAAGGCACATTACAGATGCAATCTCGGGATGGCCCATGACAATGACAATGAGTCAATACAAAGGAAGTAGGAGAGTTAGAGAGATAAGACAATTTGATGATGGAAGCAGAGAAGGTTTGAAGGTGTGGTGTGGTGGAGGACAGAACCATGATCCTAGGAAGATACTCTGCTATTGGCAGGGGGCAGGGCAGGGACACCAAATGTGTTCTGCAGGCTCTGGAAGGAACCATCCCAGGCAGCTGGGCTTTGTCCCAGAGAGACTGACTTTTGGTTTCTGACCTCCAGGACTGTAAGACAATACATCTGAGTTTTAAGAAGCCACTAGATTTGTGGTAATTTGTTGGAGCAGCAGTAAGAGAGATAAGTATGTCATTTATTTTCTCTACCCCTGTACATAGCCTGTTGCTTCCTACCGCCTCATCCAGCAGCTCCCTGATCACACACTCTGCTCTCCTTCATTCCCCCTTTCTTCCCTGCAGGAGTCTCCCAGCTCTTCTTCAAACTATCAGGTATTTTCCTGTCTTATGGTCCTTGTTTATGCTTCCCTTTCCCTTTCCCAACCCGCCATTCTCATTTACTTGCTCAATGTTTTGTTTTTTCATAACACTTGTCACCTCCCAACATGCTAATTGGTTGACTTATGTGTAATACTTACGCTTTGTTCTTTGTGCCACCACCCCTGACCCCCAGCTAGTAGGTAAGCAGGAGTGACTCAATACAGCTGCTCCTTGACATGCAGTGGGGTAACATCCTATCACACATTGACGACAGAGGGAATGTGGGACCTTTATTGCATCTAACCCATCAAATGGCATAGCTTAGCAGTACAGCATGCTGAAGGTAGAGCCATGGTTGTTTCTCCACCACCCAGCATCTCAAAAGAGGACTGTACTACATAGCATCCCGCATATCCCAGGGAAAGATCGCAACTCGGAATCGGTGGCACACACCTCTAATCTCAGCACCCTGGGAGGCTAAGGCAGGACAACTGTGAGTTTGAACCTAGCATAGGCAATTTAGCAACTTACTGAGACCATGTAAAAATTTTAAAAAGGATGGGGACAGAGCTCATTGTGAAGGCCTCAATAACACACACACACACACACACACACACACACACACACACGCATGCAAATTCCAAGTACAATTTTTCCAGCACGCATATTTTTCATTTTGTCACCATCAGCAAAACAGAAAAATCAAAAGACAAATCATCATAAATCAGTGACTCTGTATATTTAAATTATAATCTAACATAAAGTAGATACAAAATAATATGTAGATATGGATGTCAGTGAATACAATGAATATCAGCATTCTTAGCAATCAGTTTAATAAGAAATATCACAGCTATTACCTTTGAGGTCCTGCTTACACCTCCCTGAATCACATCCTCTTTAGTAAGCCCTCAGAAGAATCTGGCATTTTAATTTTATCATTCTAATGCTTTCTTCACTTTTGCCAAGTATATTAGCATCCTTAAATAATATAGTGTTCAGATTTAAAAGGGTTGATAAAAATATGGTGAATGTTTATTTATTTTAAAAATTATTATAGTAAAATATACATTAGCATTAATCCCCCTCAAGGTCCTCCCCCTCACCTTGAACACACTTATCCCATTGTTCATGCCACTTTCTGAAGCAGTTTTGGAAGTCCTCTTTTGGGAGTGTCTTCATGAGGTGTGATAAAAAATACAGTGAATACTGCTGCTGCCGTGTGCCATCCAGTAGAAAGGAGGTTTTTGAGAAATACGCTAGAAATATTCACCAGATCTGGCACTGTGCAAATTCCATCTCTTCCCCAAAGTCCAAATGCCCCTGAAAGGTAAACGTTTTAAGTCAATTCAGGACATCAAGACAGCCACAACACTTCAATTAAAGACACTTATGAAAGACAACTTCTACAACAGTTTCAGACAGTGGCAAGAACAATGGGATGTGTTAGAAGTAAGGGGGAGTATTTCGAGGTGAGTTAATATCAATGTGTCTTTTACCATAATGAATTTTTTAAAATGCATGCACTCACCATATCTTTGAATCATACTATATAGGTTTATTTATTGTGTATGTCTTGTGTATGTACAAGTATATATGTGTATCATCACATAATACTGTAAACATTTTAACTTGCTTTTTAAAATATTTTAAATATTAATTTCTCTGTCTTTTTTTTCAGTTTTTATTATGGTTAGAACACTTAACATGAGACTCACCCTCTTGGGTTTTTTAAGTGTGCAATACAGTATTGTTAACTAGGTTCTTCAGTAGGTCTCAGAACTTACTCATCTTGCATTGCTGAAACTTTATTCATATTTCCTCTCCCTCTGTCCCTGGAAACCACTCAGTTATTTTGCTCTTAATTTGCTGCTCTTGTTTAATAGTATGTTCCTAACATCCAACTTTGCTGTGTCATATGACTGTAATTCACTTGTTGCTCAATGAAGTATTTTGTAAGCCCGAGGCTTTAGCAAGAATAACAGTGTGGATGAAGACTTGTTTCTATTTCATTACTATTACCTCAGCTACTCTGCCATTCTCTCAGATGTGTCCTTGGTGGGTGTGATTTTCCCTAGGGTACAATCTTGGAGAGAAACCACTGGGTAGTGTGGCTTGAACGTAAACTTTGCTAATAATACCAAATTGTCTTCTAAAGTAGCTGGGCCAATTTACACATCTCTCAATACTTTCATCCTTCAACCTTTGTAGAAACTTGATGTGGAAAATTTTTAAACTTTTACCAGTATTATAAATGAGAAATCCTTCTCATTGCAGCCAAGCTTTTTATTTCTTATGATTACTGAAATCGATCATATTTTCTCTTATGTTTAAAATTGACAACTTTACTTTTCTCTACCACAAAGTGACTGTTTGTATATTTTGCCCATTTTTCTTTTGAGTTAGTTTTTTTTAACTTGTAGGAAATCTTTAAATATTAACATGTGCTGAAATATATTTTCTTAGTTTGTAATTTAACTTTCCACTCTTTTAATGATGTCTTTCAATTAATGGAAGTTCTTAATTTTAATGTAGTCTTTTATAATTTGTAGATTTTCTTGCATAGGCCATCTTCTCTTACTCCAAGGTAGTAAATGTATTATCCCATATGCTCCTCTGCAAAGGTTATAGTTTAGTCCTTCACAGTTAAGTCTTTAATCTACCAGGAATTGATTTTTGTGAATTGTGTGAGACAGGAGTCTGTACGGACACACACTCTTCAGTTTTGCTATGTGGATACCCAGTCTTCTCAGCGCCTTCCTGCCCCATGGATTTGCAGGGTTGGTTCTGCCATTAATCAAGTTCCCATTATTCTGTTCTCTTAGCCACAGTGTGTATCCACTGCCTTAAGTATTAGAGTTGCGTATTAATTCCTGATACCTAGAGTAGAGATACCTCTACTTCATTCTTCAGGAGTGTGTTATTGGTCCTTTGCTCTCCCACTGACATTTTTAGGATCGTGTGGTTGTACGTGAAGATAGGTGACACTTCCATGCTATCAGTTCTTTCTCTCCACTGCTACGGCACAACTCCCGATTGATACAGGTCTCTAGTGTCGTTCAATAACATTCTTGTATTTTCTGCACAAGGGAACGTACACCTTTTGTAGATTCAGTCTTTGGTACATCTTTATATTTTTAGGTAATTGTAGACATTTTTGCTTTTAAAATTGTGTTTTGTATCTTTTTGTTGCTGATACATAGCACTGGAGTTCTTTAGAGTTAGGATTCACTCAAAAACTTTAGAACTGTAACTTTTTAAAAAGACTTTACTTTTTAGAACAGTTTTAGGTTGGCAGCAAAATTTAACACAGGGTTTAGAGAATTTTTGCATCTGCCTGCCCCCAAGAATAAACAGCCCCCACTCCCATCATCAAGACCCCTTAAAAGACTGGCACATTTGCTACAATTGAGGACTCTACATCCACATGCTATCATCACCCGATGGCAAAGTTCACATTAGGGCTCATGCGTGGTGGTGTACGGACTACGGGTTTGGACAAATGTAAGATGCCATGCATTCACCCATGCAGATTTTGTTCACTGTCCTGAAAGTCCTTCGGGCTCCACCTTTTCAAACCTCCCTCCCTCCACCTCCTGGCAACCAGCGATCTTGTTACTATCTTCATAGTTTTGCCTTTTCCAGAATGTCCTGTGACTAGAATCATGTGACAGGTAGCTTCCTCAGATTGATTTGTTTCAGTTGGTAATGCGCATTTGAGGTTTCTCGAGGTCTTTTCCTGACTTGATTGCTCATTTCTTTTTAGTGCTGGATAATATTCTGTTGTCTGAATGTCCCACAGTTTATTTGTTAACCTACTGAAGGACATCTTTGCTATTTTTGTTTTACCAATTGTGACTATATCTGCTATAAACATCCTGTTATGGTTGATACATTATGTCAACTTGGGAAGTTTAGAAGTTTAACTGAGAGACTCAGCAGGGAGCCAGGGCTCTTACTTTGTAAATATCCTCATCCTGTGCAAAGGTGGGCAAGGAGATTTTGTGAATGCTACACCTACCCTGGAGGGTGGGGGGTGGCCTATGTACACTATAAGGGAGGAGAAGAGGCTTGATTTCCCCCTTTTGCTCTGGCTGCTGCCCCAGTGCCATACCATCCTGCCTTGCAGCCAACTGATTATGGACTGAAACCTCCAAAAGTTGTAAGATAAATAAACCTTTCCTTCCTTCATTTTGGGTGTCAGGTATTTTGTCCCAGGAGGAGAGAAAAGTAAAAGTAACCAAGACACATCCATATACAGGTTTTTCGTGTGGATGGTGTATTTGATTTTTAAACATTGACTTACTAGCTATCCAATGACATTGCTAACTTCGCAATAAATCTTATGATAAATCTGTACATTGTTTCCTATAGATAAGAACATTACCTATGGATAAAAATTTTCTCTCTTCCTCCTGCTCTTGCTCCCTCCCTTCTCCTTCCTCTTCTCTTTTCCCTGTTCCTGTTCCTCTCCTCCTTTTCCTCCTTTTCCTCTTTTTTTTTTTGTAAGAGGAATTGAACCTAGGGTCCTTACACTGAGCTACATCCATATCCTTTTATTGTTTATTTTGAGACAGAATCTTGCCAATCTGCCAATCTGCTAAATTGCCTAGGCTGGGCTCAAACTCACGATCTTCTGCCTCAGCCTCCCAAAGTGCTAGGATTGTGCCATCATGCCTGGCTAACTTTGTTTTCTTTATTTCTAATCCTCACATACCTTTTCTTTTTGTACTTAACTGTGCTGTATGTGATGTCCAAAATAATGTTGAACAAAAGTGGTAATAGCAGTTAAGGGTGAGCATTTTTCTTACTTTTCTCAAGGGGAAAATTTTCAGTTTCATATTTAAATATGATGTTTACTCCTCAAATTTTTCAAGATACATTTTCCTTGGGGAAAGATTTTTTTTTTGAGACAAGTCCTCATAATATAGTTCAGGCTGGCCTTGAACTCACAACAAGCCTCCTGCCTCAGCCTCCCAAGTACTGGGTTCACAGCTGTGCATCACCACGCCCAGCCAGGGAAGGTATTTCTTTATATAGTGTAAGTAGTTTGCTGAGCTTTACTTATGAGTACATGTTTAATTTTATCATTTTTCTATATATATTGCAATGATGAGATTTTCTTCACTCCCTTAACTTGGTTGAAATGTGAATTCTATTAATTTTCTTACATTAACAATTTTGTATTCTTGGAATGAACCAAACTTAGCTATAATGCATTATCCTCTTTTCTCATACGCTGAATTGATCTAATTTTATAGGATTTTCCCACAAACTTATGTTTGTGAATAAGATTGCTCTGAGGTTTTCCCTTTCCCTTTGCCAAGTTTTGGCATCTTGGTTATGCGAAACTCTTAACATGATTTAAGGAGCACCCTCTCTTTCTCTATACCCTTGGTAATTTGGGGGGTAAATCTGATTTCTTTTATACATGAGATAATCATATAGGTCTGATGTTCATGTTTTGTTTTTGCTTTGTTCTGTTTTATGTGTACAATAACTTGTAGTCACTGATTTTTCTGTGAACAGTTACAGAGTATTCAGGATTGCTCTTTTTTGGCAGAGTTGTGATGCTATAATTTTATAACACAAATTATAGTTTATGTTATAATGTGTTATGTAATTCAAAGCTTTAAACTTAAACTTACTGACATAAACTTAATCATACTATTCTGTTAATACCTTCTTAGGATCTGCAGTTTCTACAGTTAACATTTGCCTTTTCCTACCTAATATTGTGATGGTTTTCTGTTTTTCTTTTCCCTTCTTGCTTTTTTAATGATAAATATTAACAGATGTTTAGCAGTTTTGTTAGTTTGTTATTTTTTTAAACCTTTGGATTTATTTATTTTCTATTGCATTTATTAATTTTTATCATTATTATATTTTCTATTTGCTTCAAGTATATATATATTTTTCCTATTCATTGACTAGAGTTGGATTCACAGATAATTGATTTTTCAGTGCTTTTTACTTCTCAATATTTACTTAGTTGTACTCAATTTTTTTTTTGAGGTGAGGGTGCACAAGCCAGGGAAGTACTCTTCTGCTGAACTACATCTCCAGCCCCATTTTATTATTGTCGTCTTGCTATCATTGCAAACATGGGTCCATGCCGTAATGATTTAAACACCCAATGTGACTGAATTTAGACACAGGACCTAAAAGGACACATTAAGATCAGGTGAGTTCATGAGTATGGGGCCCTGATTTATTGTGTTAGTGTCCTTATAAGAGATACCAGAACATCTGCCCCCACTCTGCTTCTCCCTCCTCCTCTTTTGCTCTCTGCCCTGTGAGGAAAAGAAGAAGGTGACTTTCTCTAACCCAGGAAGAGAGCCCTCATCAAAAACCAAACACTGCCAGCTTTTATGACCTTCTGTCTTTGGCATTCTGCAGTTTCCTCATATTGCAACTAATTGTAGACTTCTTTCTATTTTTTTTTCTTTCTGGATCTTTTGAATTAGGTTCTTTTTATAACTTTCAAAAAATCATCAGACTTTATTCCTTCATATACTGTCTCTCTTTCCTAACATAGTTCTTCTTGTCTCCTGAAACTCTGGTTACACAGGAGTTAAATCTTCATGCTTTACACTTCATGTGATCCCCTCTGATTTCTCTTTTGTATTTTCCCAACTTTTATCTCCTTGAGCTGCATTTGGGTAATTTTTAGTCTATAAGTTCAACAGATTTCTCTTTAACTACATTTAATATGCAATAAAATCACTTATTAAATTTTAATTTTTTATTTTATGGGATAAAGTAGGACAATATTTCATAACAGAATAATAGGAGAATAAAAGTACATTTGATACAGATACATTGCAAATTGTTATCTTTAAAGTAGTTACTCAGGGTACAAGTTATTGGCATAAAAATTCTCCAATTGATATTAGCACAAATTGTCCTTTTCAATGAACTAAGAGACAATACTAGTATACTTAACTTACGTCATTTTTCTTTTCCTTTCCTTCCTCTCCCCTTCCCCTGCCTTAGTTCCTTTTTCCTTTTGAACAATTTCTTCTCATTTCACAATATCTATTGTACATTTTAGACCTTATTTACTTTTTAAGTTTCTCATACCAGGGAGACAATACACTGTTCACACATGTGAGTCTGACTTATTTCACTTATGAGTATGTTCAATATCATTGGTCATTCGAGAGATGCTAATTGAAACAACACAGATTTCATCTCACTCTTGTAAGAATGGCTATCATTAAGAAATTGACAAATAACAAATGCTGGAGGGGATGTTTCACTGTTAGTGGGAGTTCAAACATACTATAGAAATCAGTATGAAGATTCTTTAATAAACTAGGATTAGAGGTCCCATTTGGCCGATCTATTCCCCTTCTGGGTATCTTCCCAGAAGAATTGAAGACATCATACCACAGTGATATATGTGCACCTAAGTATATAGCAGAAAAATTGGTAAGAGCTAAATCTTAAAAACAACCCAAATGCCCATGAACTAAAGAATGGGTAAAAAAGATGTGGTCCCGGCTCAGCCAGGACAAAGGCCCAGGCACTATATGCCAGGGGCGCACCTGTGTTTGCCCTGCACTCCAGAGGCTCTGAACTCCTTGCAGCCAGATGTAAGGTCCTGGTGGTGCAACACTCTGGGCTGCACTCTGACTAGCTGCCTGGGTCCCAGAGATTCTGATCTCCAGCCAGTAAGGTGGAAGTTCCAGTGCCACACTCCGGGAGTGAGCCCTCACTAGCTGCACAGAGGACTGAGCTCTGCCCAGCCCAGAACCCCGGAGCTGCTCATCAAGGAGTGGCCACAGTAGCCACAGGGCCTTGGAGAATTTGAGCTCTGCCCATTAGAACACAAGGCACAAGCTCCATTGTTCAGGGGTGCAGTCATTGGCAGGTCCTGGAGGTTGTGAACTCCACCCAGCCAGGAGCAAGGCCCAGACACCATCAGCAGGGGGCTTTCCTGGGGTTGCCCCACACTCCAGAGGCTCTGAACTCCTTGCAGCCAGATGCAAGGTCCTGGTGGTGCCACACTCTGGGGTGTACTCTGCCTAGCTGCCTGGGTCCTGGAGATTCTGAACTCCACAGAGCCAGGCACAAAGCCCCAACTACCACACCTCAGGGCTCCATTTCTGCTAGCCACCTGGGTTGCAGAGGTTCTGAACACTACACAGCTAGGTTCTAGGCCCAGGCAACAAGCTCCAGGGGTGTGTCCCTGCTAGCTACAGGGAGGATACAAACTTTATCCAGCCCAGCGTCCCAGAGCAACCCAACAAAGTACATCAGGGGAACACACAGCCAGTCTCACAGACTATGAAGCACAAAGATCCAGCACCATAGTCTGGGGGTGTGCACTGGTTAGCCATGGGAATATTGAAGGATTGAAGCTCTATCCAGCACAGTGTTCCAGTGCAATCCATCAGGAGGCTGCCTGGCTGGCCACACAGGTACCAGAAGAAAATGACAAAACCAAAGAGCAAGAGGCAGTCTCAGTCCTCCAGCCCACTGAGAACAAACCCAAGAGACACTGAAATGGAAGACACTGGAAATCACACAACTGAACTTTCTGAAATGACAGCAACTGAAGTAAAGAAACCACTCCATGAAGCTATAGAGGAAATCAGATCAGAAATAATCTCTCAGCTAAAAAAGGAAATGACAAACATTATGAAAGAAATGTTGTGTGTATCTAAAGAAAATCAAGATAAAAAATAGAACCTAAGAAAATGATGGAAACTTTGAACAAAATAAGACACAAATAGAATGTTGCTACAGATTCAAAGGGAAATTCAGGAAATGAAAAATTCCATTGAAAGTTGGCAAAACCACTTGAATGTAGCTGAAGATAGAGTCTCAGACCTTGAAGGCAGCATGGAAGCTTACGATCACGAAAGAAAAGATCTCTTAAAAATAACAAGGAACCAGGAAACAACAATTCAACAGCTGTAAGATGATGCCAAGAGAAACAGCATAAGATTAATAGGCATCAATGAAAAAAGCAGGGGTCAATACTAATGACCTGTGAAGACTATTTGCAGAAATAGTAGCAGAAAATTTTCCAAACATGGGAAGAGAATCTGATATACAGGTAAGTGAGGCATACAGAACCGCAATTAACCATAACCAAAATAAATCTTCACCCAGACATATAATAATTAGGGTATCAGAAATACAGTACAAGAACAGAATATTAAAAGCTGTCAGATCATCTATGAAGGAAAGTCTATCAAAATTATGGCAGACTTCTCAACACAAACCTTCAAGTCAAGAAGAGCTTGGAGTGAAGTATTTCAAATCCTGAAAGAAAACAACTTTCAACCAAGATTAATGTATCCTGAAAAACTGTCTTTAAAAATTGATGGAGAAACAAGATACTTCCATGACAAAAAAAACTGAAGAAATTTATGGCCACCAAACCAACACTACAAAGAGTACTGAAAAACACGCTAGAAAGAGACAAAGATAACTACAATCTTAAGAACAACAACAAAAAGAAACCACTAATCAGGGCAAAGAATTAAACAGAAAATGTAGAAAACCAACAACAGAAAGATACCATGACAGGGATGAGTCAGTATATATCAGTTATATCAATCAGTGTAAATGGTCTCAACTCACCAATAAAAAGAAACAGACTAGCAGAGTGGGTTAAAAAACAAAATCTAACAATATGCTGTGTACAAGAAATACATTTCATTCAAAAGGAAACTCACAGAGTAAAAATCAAGGGATGGCAAACAATACTCCATGGAACAGGAACCCAGAAAAAAGCAGGGGTAGCTGTTATATTTGCAGACAATGTGAACTTCAAACTGAGAATGATAAAAAGAAATAAAGAAGGTCACTACATACTTGTTAGGGGAAAGCCTCAAGAGGAAGAGATTACAATCATATACGTGCCAAATATGGGAGCACCCAACTATGTAAGACAAATCTTAATAGACATGAAAAACCAAGTAAACAATAATACAGTTATAACGGTGGACCTTAATACCCCACTGTCACAAAGAGACAGATCAACCAAACAAAAAATCAGCAAAGAAATAACAGAACTGAATCAAACTTGTGAACAAATGAACCTAGTAGATGTATACTGAGTGCTCCACCCATCAATATCAGAATAAACATTCTTCTCAGCTGCACATGGGTCTTTCTCTAACTTGGATTATATACTAGTCCACAGAACATGTTTAAGTAAATGCAAAGGAACTGAAATAATTCCATGCATATTATCTGACCATAGTGCAATAAAATTGGAAATTAATGACAAAAAACCCCACAAGAACCCCATAAAAACATGGCAATTAAATAACACTCTCCTAAACAATCAATGGGTCACAGAAGAAATTAAAGAAGAAATTAAACAAAATCTACGAGTGAACAAAAATGCAAATACAAATTACTGGAACCTGTGGGATGCAATGAAAGCAGTCCTCAGAGGGAAATTTATAGCACTAAACTCCCACATCAGAAAAATTGAAGGAACACACATAAATAACCTAATGGTGCACCTGAAAATTCTAGAAAAAGAAGAGCAAGTCAAGTCCAAAGCCCAAAGAAGAGAGTAAATTATAAAGATCAGAGCAGAAATTAATGCAATTGAAACTAAGAATACAATAGAAATAATTAATAAATTGAAGAGTTGGTTCTTTGAAAGAATAAATACAATTGATAAGCCCCTAGCCAATCTTATCAAAAAGAGGAAAGAAAAAACTCAGATCCATGCAATATGAAATAAAAAGGGTGAAATCACTACACACCCTGTGGAAATACAGATTATCAATACCTACTTCAAAAACCTTTACTCACATAGATTTGATAACACAGAAGAAATGGACAGATTCCTAGAAGCCTATGAATTACCAAAGCTGGATCAAGAAGATGTAAAACCGCTGAATAACCCAATTTCAGCTAATGAAATTGAAAATGTAATTAGAACCTTTCCAACAAAGAAAAGCTCAGGTCCTGATGGATTCACTGCTGAATTCTACAAGAAATTTAGGGAAGACTTAATGCCAACACTCCTCAAACTCTTCAATGAAATTGAAAGGGAAGTAAGTCTCCCTAACTCATTCCTGGAAACAAGTATTACCCTAATACCAAAACCAGAGAAAGACCCAACCAAAAATGAGAACTACAGGCAAACCTCCCTAATGAACACAGATACAAAGATCCTCAATAAAATACTGGCAAACAGAATACAGAAAGTTATCAGGATGATTATACACCATGATCAAGTGGGATTCATCCCAGGAATGCAGGGATGGTTCAACATATGCAAATCAATAAATGTAATACACCATATCAACAGGGCCAAGCACAAGAACCACATGATCATCTCAATAGATGCAGAAAAAACTTTTGACAAAATCCAACACTCATTCATGATAAAAACCCTACAGAAAATCGGAATAGATGGTCTCTACCTCAATCTGATAAAAGCCGTATATCATAAACCAACAGGCAACATCTTACTAAATGGAAAAAAATGAAAACTTTCAACCTAAAATCAGGAACAAAACAAGGATGTCCACTATCACTACTCCTATTCAATATAGTTCTGGAAATATTAGCCAGAGCAATTAGACAAGAGAAAGAACTAAAAGGAATAAGGATAGGAAAGGAAGAAGTAAAATTATCATTTTTCACAGATGATATGATACTCTACATAGAAGACCCCCGAAACTCCATTGAAAGACTTCTAGGTGTAACAACCAAATTCAGTATTGTTGCTGGATACAAAGTCAACACTCAAAAATCAATAGCATTCTTGTACGCAAGCAACGAACACACTGAGAGAGAAATAAGGGAAACCACACCCTTCACTATAGCATCCAAAAAATTTAAATACTTAGGAATCAATCCAACAAAGGAAGTAAAAGATCTATACAGTGAAAATCACATTACTCTGATAAGGCAAATCAAAGAGGATTTCAGAAAATGAAAAGATATTCCCTGTTCATGGATAGGAAGAACAAACATTGTGAAAATGGCCATTCTCCCAAAATTGTTATACAGATTTAATGCAATCTCGATCAAAATGCCACTTGCATACCTCACAGAACTAGAGAAATCATTCCTGAAATTCATCTGGGACCTGAAGAGACCTAGTATTCTTTGCAAAAGCAATTCTGGGCAACAAATTTAAGGAAGCAGGAATCACAATCCCTGACTTGAAACTATATTGCAAAGCTACTGTGATAAAATCAGCATGGTGCTAGAATAAAAACAGACCTGAAGATCAATAGAATAGATTAGAAGATAGAGCCACAACTACAAACACACTCAGCCACCTCATCTTTGACAAAGGGGCCACGTATGTACACTGGAAGAAACATAGCCTCTTTCCATATGCTGGAAAAACTGCCTTTCCATATGCTGTAAACTAAAACTAGATCCATGTCTATCACCATGCACTAAAATAAAGTCAAAGTGGATGAAAGATCTGAATATTAAAACAGAGACACTAAATTTGCTAGAAGACAAAGTAGGTAAAAATCTTGATGACATAGGAGTAGGCAAAGAGTTTGTGAACAAAAATCAAACTGCACCAGAAATACTCCCCAGAATCAACAACTGGGATCTCATCTTATTAAAAAGTTTTTGCATGTCAAAAGAAATCTCCAACAGAGTGAAAAGAAAACCCACAAATCAGGGAAATGTCTTAGCCAATTGTCCCTCAGACAAAAGACTTCTATCTCAAACATATAAAGAGTTAAAAAAAATCAGGCTCCTAAAATTCAAGGACCCAATCCAAAAATGGGCATCTGAGATGAATACGTATTTCTTAGAGGAAAAAATACAAATGGCAAATAAATATATGAAAAAATGTTCAACATCAATGGTCATTCGGGAAATGCAAATTAAAACAACCCTGATATTCCATATCATTCCAGAAAAAATGGCCAAGTTAAAAAAAATCAGCCAATAACAAATGCTGGAGGGGCTGTGGGGAAAAAGGAACTCTTCTCCACTCTTGTTGAGAGTGTAGACGGGTGCAATCACTGTGGAAATCAGTGTGGATATTCCTCAAGAAGCTAGGATTAGAGATCCCATTTGACCCAGCTATCCTGCACAGTAATATTTGTGCACCCATGTTTATAGCAACCCAATGTATAATAGCCAAATCTTGGAAACAATCCAAGTGCCCATCAATCAAGGAATGGATAAAAAAGATGTGGTATTTTTATATAATGGAGTACTACTCAGCTATCAAGAAAGATTGCATCAAGACTTTTATAAGCAAATGGAGACAACTTGAGACCATACTCATAAGTGAAATAAATCAAACTCACTTGTGTAAATACCGTATTGTCTTCCTAGTGTAAGAAACTGAAACAATATATAATCCAAAATCTACAATAAATATTGTGTAAGAGTAAGAAACTTCTCAAAGAGCAAAAGTAATTGGGAAAGGGGAAAGGAGGAAAGAAGAAGGGAAAAGGAAAAAGACATAAATCTGTATATATGTATATGTAAGATAGCTAAAATGACTATACTACTAAATGTATTAGTTATTGAAAAAGAACATTTAATACTCATATGATCAGATCAATTTTGCATGTCTACATCTATTAATCTAAACAACCATGTTGAAAGTAACAATATGCAATATTACAACCATTGTCAAATTCTTATCATCTTGTTTTGTAAACCTACAATGTTACTGTTTTGGAGTTGCAGTTGTTGTTTGTCTCTTTTGCTTTTTGTCTTTCTTTTCTGTCTTTTTTCTCTTAAATAAAAAAAGATGTGATCTTTGTATACAATGGAGAACTACTCAGCCATAAAGAAGAATAAACTTGAGACTTTTATAGGTAAATGGACACAATTTGAGACCATAAATTTTAATTTTTAAGTCATTATCTTAATTTTTCTTGCTGCTAAGACAAAGTACCTGATACCCAGTGTTAAAGGAGGAAAGGTTATTGGCTCACAGTTTGCAGAAGTTTCAGTCCATAGTTGATTGGTATTTTAATTTTATCATTCCTGTGCTTTCTTTATCCCACAAAGAGGGGTGGGAGGGCAGAGCGGGCATCACAGAGGAGAAACAGTTCATGGTAGTCAAAAGACAGCAAAAGCAAGCAAGGGACCTTAGCAGTTTCTTTCTGCCATCTTTATACTCTATCTAGGCTACTGGGATTAGGGCAGTGCCCAAAACAATCAGTGGACTAATTTAGTAATCAGATACCCTTTAATCCCTGCATCACATACTCTATATCTAGTCATCTCTGAAAAAGCCCCGCCTATGACCACATGAGTCTCGGGGGAATATCTGGACACAAACGTAACATTCTGTTCCTGCCTTCCCAAAGACTACTGTACATTCCTTTATACAAAAGGCATTTAGTCCACCTCTAAGAGTTGCCAGAATCCTAACAGTTTCAGAATTGCCGAAAAGTCCAAGTCTAAAGTTTCCTCTGAGATTTAATGCAAACTCTTAGCTGTGAGCCTCTGTACAAATGAAAAGAAAGGCAAACACTTCCAATATTCAAGGGCACAAGGTAGACATTTCCATTCCAAAAGTTGCAAACAGGGACATGCAAAGGAATGGGACAAAACAAGTCCCAAATCCATCAGGGCAAATATTAAGTCCTATAGTCCATATCTATCATCCAAGGCAATCTGTGACAAGATGTGAACTCCAAAGAGCTTAAGTGGCTCTGCCCCTATGGCACTGCTGTTGGTTGTAGCTCCCACAGCTTCTCTTCTTGGCTGTTTCTGCTCCTCCTTGCAATTTTCCTCAGACAGTTCACATTCCTGGCTTCTCCAAACTTCTGTGGCTTCCACTGTACTTTTAGATTTACACTCACAGCTTCACACACTGCCCTCTTAGGGGGACGCTGTTTGACTTCCCAGGCCTTATTCTGAAATACGGGTGGAAGCCTTCCTTGTTGGGGACCACAAATTCACAACGGCTAATTTTGCATACTTCCCTAAAGGATAAAAAGGAGGATTGGTATGATCAGTACCATCCATCTGAGATTTCCCATTGATTCTTCTTAGCATAAAACCATCTATGCCCTCTTGAGTCAGCTCAGGATTATACTCCAGGGCAACATCCTTCTTAGCATAAAACCATCTACACCATCTTGAGTCAGGTCAGGATTATACTTACCCATTGAGTCATAAACCTCTGAGACATCTGCCAAACTTGAATCTTTTGCTAGCCCCACATATCACTCTATACACCCATAAATAGTGCCTGTCTTAGAAGTTGGGGGGACCCATCTGGAGATACTGACTTCCCAGGCACTCATGTGTTACTAAACTTGTCTCTGTTTTTTATTTTAGCATCTCACCATACCCTTAATACAGACAACTGGAACTCTTCGCCGAGTCCCTAGTATTCCTGACCCCCCAACTCTTGCATTTTGCATATGCCTAAAACCAGTATCATATGGATGATGCCAAGGTCTGCTGCCAGCTGGAGCAGTAGACATTCTTCCTTCTTCCTTGGCTGTAGGGGTTCAATGCCTATGAACAAAATCCCAAGCTACAACTTCCCTAGGCTGCTGCCATTCTGGAACATGGCACTCTGTGGCTTTCTTCTCAAAGCAAAGTCTTTCACATTGGCAGCTCTGAGACTGCAAAGGCTGGAGTCTTTCTGGTTCTCGAGTCATCCATAGGCTATCTTTTGTGTTATCTTCTTCTGAAATACTTGGCTTTTTCTTGCTAGTCTTTTCAGTGACCAATTTGCCCTCTCTTCCATCTTTGCAGTCCACAACTTTACTGGAGCTTCCTTTCTGGCCAAATTCACAACATTTTAAATCATTCTTCTGGGCTCTTTGCTCTTGATTCTCACCATAAATCTGGCTAAAATCCCCAACAGTAAATAAACTACATGGTCAGGTACAGTCGTAGTGACAACACTACTCTGGTACAAAATTCTGTCCTAGTTACTTTTCTCATTGCTGAGACAAAATACCTAACACCTAAAGTTAAAGAAGGGAAGGTTTATTTGACTCACAGTTTCAGTCCATAATAGGCTTCAGTCCATAATAGGCTGGCTCCAAGGCAGGGTGGTATGAAGAGAGACATCACAGAGGAGGAAAAAATACATGGTGGGCAGAAGGTAACAAAGCAAGCAAAGGATCTTAGGGACATTATTTTTGTCCCTTTTATATTCTATCTAGGACACTGGGATAGGGAGGTACCAGACCAATCAGTGAACTGATTTAGTAATCACACCCTTAATCCCAGCATCACAAACTCTAGATCCAGGCACCTCTGAAAAAGCCCCACCTATGCCACCATGAGGCTTTGAGGGAACATCTAGACATAAACCATAGCAGTCATGATGCATTTATCTTTTGGAGTTGTGTTTGGTTCCTTCCAGATCAGACTTGGCTGTGTACTGTTTGTGCTCATCTCTCTCCTTGTGACTTGTTCCACTGTGTATTTTCTGATTTGGGCCTTACACTTCTTGGAAATTTATCTTAGGGAATTTTGGGAAGCTTGGGAGGCTTGGAAGGATTGAGTTTAAGGTAAATGCCTACAAGAAGAAATTTGCATTAGTTTCTTCCAGGCATTTGGGAGACTATTCAAGCTCAGCAGCACTCTAAACCTTGGTCAGAGATAGCATATATTCAGCCAAAAAAATGTGTGTCTTTCTTTTTATTATTAATTCCCAAGGAGAATTTTCTCTTCTTCCCTTTGCATCAAATTTTTGAAACATGTAACTTTTCACATGTCTTTATAGAAGACTTAGAAAAAGCTGGGTCTGATTCTCCATGAAATGAAGGCAAAACTCTTTGAGTTCCTAGTTCTATGCAATGGTTGACTTTTTTAGACCTTATTTTCTGTCTCCCATCAGCCCTGGCCCCATGACAGCCAAGTACCACATAAGCCAGGGTTAGAAAATGTCCTCAAAGGAAAGTCCAGGTTTGGGACTTCTCATATCTCCCAAATCGCCACTTTCATGTAGCTTTTGTTTCCCGAATATTCTTTAATAATTGAACAAATCATCAGTATGCTTAGGAAAAGTGTTTCTTTTAAAAATTAGTTTTTACTTTTTAAAATCTGAGGTGTGATTTTGCACAGTTCATAGTGTAGTTTTGTGAGTTTCAACAGATGCATCACTACCACAATGAAGACAAAGAAGAGTTCTAGCTCCTCCAAAATTCCCTCTTGTGGCCGCTTATGTAGTCAGCTTCTTCTCTGGCCCTGCCCCCTAGCAATCATTGAGAAGTTTTCTGTCCTACTGGGGTCTTATTTATTTGGCATGTGTTTGTGTGTGTGGTAACACTGATTGAGACCAGGGGCTTGCACACACTAGGGAAGCAGTCTACCATGGAGTTGCATCCCTAGCACTTTTATTTTGATACGGAGTCTCACTAAGTTGTGGAGGCTGGGCTTTGAACTTGCCATCCTCCTTCTTCAGCCTATGGCGTAGCCAGGATTACAGGCCTGTGCCATTGTACTCAGCTCCTCTAGTTTTGCTGTTTCCAGAAAGTCATATGTATTAACTATTGCAGGCGGTGCAGAGCCATTTGAGTTCAGCTTCTTTTGTGTGGCATAATGCACTTGAGGCTTAAAGGAAAAGGTCTTACACTATTTTATCAAATAGTTTCAGTTGTGTGCAGAAGGAGGGCCTTTGCGGTATGGACCCTGCTTAAGGAAACCACGTCCTGCTATCAAAGTGCTCTGGAGAGTCTGGTGATCTCGCTCTTGTTAGCTCGTCTATTGTACTTAAAGTCTCTAGCATACTTACTGTGGAGCTGATTATTTCTCGTATCATCTTCTAAACTTGATCGTAAGTTAGTGGAAATCAGGGATCATGTTTTCTGCCAGTATAATCTCAAAACAATGTTTTCCCTGAGTCAATCCTCTGCTCAGTATTTTTCAGTGGTTATGCAGCGACATGATGAAATTTTATGTTGAAACAAAATGACGGATGGTTAAATTTCTGTGTATTATTTTTCCTAAAGCAAAACTTGACATTGGTCTGATGGGCTTGCTAAGTTGAAACTGTATATTCAAGGACTCCCTGATTTAAAAGTTCCAAATTTCCCTTCATTAAGCGATCTTCCTTGTCTCAGCTTTTACATGTTTGTAGGTGAATCTGGCTTTATTCCTTTGGCCTAAGTCAGAAGACCTTTTTGTTGAGTTAATTACCTGGTAATTATATAAAATCACTATCAACCATTTAAATATTAAAGTAATTGAGTTTGTAATATCCTTTCCCAAGGGACTGTTTGGTTTAAGGGATTATAAGGAAAGAAGTGGACATACATGCCTGAAATCCACTGCCCCCCAAATACACTGGATCGCCACATGCAGTGTGGGTGAAGAGGGGGGAAAGCCCCATTGGGTAGCTGAGGAAAGGTGGTTCCCACTTCCCAGTGTCTGGACTTGGCTGGGATCTTGTCTTGTGAACTACTGGTCACACCATGTTGCCTTGTTTCTGATCTCTCTTCATCAACAGAACCAATCTAGGATTTGACAGAAGGAGATAACTGGTTTCAGAGTGCACAGGGCTGGGTGGGAAAGGGAGTGAGTTTGCTCAGGAAGTGGCGATGAGAGAAGATAAACAGAGGGGATCGAGATGAGCTTGATACAACAGGTTCAACTCTGTGGTTGGGCATGTGTTCTCAGTAGAGTGACCTTGCTGGCACAGGGCTGGGGGACAGGTAGGTGCCTGCCAGGTGCTGGAGGGCTCTGTTGTTCCAGTCTCCCTATCTTCTCTGGTTTGGCAACCTCCCACTGAGCTCCATTTGAGGACAGACATCTGGCTGGCCTCCTTAAGTGCCCCTGGTGGTTGTCAGGCCTCCAGCTAATCCACTTTGTGGAATGTCCCACTGAACAGTGTGAACTTGGAGTCAGAGAGTGTGATTTTCAACCTCGACTACACCATTCGCTTCGCAGTTGGATGCTTTGGAGGAATTGTTAAAACTCAGACCCAGTTTCTCTGTAAAAATAAGTGACAATTGTTCCAGGCTACTCTGTCTACCCACCAGGGATGTTGTGACAATGAACTCAAGTGGTTCTCCTACAGTGTTAAATACGACACTTAGAACACAGCCTGTGCCTTGTAAGTGCTAGCTGAGGTTATTCTACTTTGTTCCCCAGGAGCCTAGTCCTGTGCCTTTGGGCGCCGGGTGTTGAAATCGTCACTCTGGTTCCAGCTTTCCTCCGGAGGGCTGGCCTCCTCTACCTTCCCACTGACACCTAGAGCATCCCAATGACACCTCCACTCAAACCTCTAAATCTGCAGCTTTGATTCAGGAGAATCTCTGCTGCTACTTTTGAGGCTAGGAGCTCAAACTTGTTGCCCATGTTCAATGAATTACTAAATTCTGTTGATTTTTGTTGGCAGCTGTGCTTTCTATTCCACTTCCATTCTTACTCTCATGGCTGTGATGAGACAGTAACCGTGGCCGCCCCACAGATTTTCTTTCTCTTTCAATGCTCATGTAATCCAGTCCTAAGACTTTCCTAATTGCCCCAGCTTCAAGAAATTTTGTTTCTTTTAAGACCCTATTGTATTTGTTTTCTATCTTCCTAATTTGAGCATCTATCTAAAAGAATCCATGATACTGGGAATTGAACTCAGGGTCTTGAGCAAGCGAGGCAAACAGTGT
Organism: Dasyprocta punctata; assembly: GCA_004363535.1. NCBI lineage: Eukaryota > Metazoa > Chordata > Mammalia > Rodentia > Dasyproctidae > Dasyprocta > Dasyprocta punctata. The sequence goes on from RJWM01011400.1 coordinate 36,063, forward strand.
ACCGCTGAGCAACATTCCAAACGCTTTAATTTTTTTTTTAAATTTAGACAGAATCTCACCAATTTGCCCTGGTTAGCCTTGAACTTGTGACCCTCCTGCCTCAGCCTCTTGAATAGCTAGAATTACAGGTATGTGTCTCTGTGGCCAGACTAAAAGTATATTTTTTAAGTACAGTTTTTTTTGTCTCTAACCAAGCTGTAAATAAGAAACTAGCCTTGGGCTTGGCTTAGCCCCTTGCACCCCCAGTGCCCAAATCTCCCATGAGCATATGCAGGTTGCCCATTAAATGTGTGTTGGTAGGTTGAATATAAATCCTAAAGACTTGTTGCCTTTTTGGGGATTGTACAGTGGACCTATGTTCCAAATTTAGAGAAAAAACAGCACAAAATTCTGTTCCACCCACAGATGTGAGAAACGAGTTAATTTCTTTTGTGTTCAAGCATCATGATTGACTCAGAATTTTCTGCACTTTAAAGCACTGATCTTCCATATTAGAGGGATTCACTTTACCACTTAACCTTCAACTACAGCCATAATGATCAAAACCATGGCACATGTCTATGTCCTATCCCTGAAGACGCAGGCTGTGTATAGTGGGCAGCACAGATTAGTACAGTACCATGGAGATACTTGAACACTTGTCTTTTCACTTCATGGCCAATCACATTTTTTCCTATTCTTTTGGTAGATGACTTAGAGCAAGTTACTTGACCTCTATGTGCATAAAATTTAAGTTAAAATGTTTATTTCAAACTAAGCCAAACAGCACAGTGGCACATTGCAGCCATTGGCCAATCGTGGCTGAATCCAGGTTGGACAGCGGCATTCAGGGCTTTCACCAGTTCATCTCTCAGGCCTTACTGGGGTAACTTCTAAAACACTGGAAACACTCCTTCCTACTGTCCTCTACTCATGCCTGACAGCTCACTTTCAGGATGACTATGAAGCCCTAAGTATCACATGTGTTCATGTGTAGGGAAACAGAGGTCAGTATGATCTTACGGCCTGGGCAGTCATGGGAATTGGAAATGGGGAAAAAAGGAAAAGGAAGTTTGTGTTTCATATATTTTGATGATCTCTTATTAGGTATATAAATGTTTGCCATTATTTTATTTTCTTGCTGTATTTTGTCTTTCCTTAATATATAATGTTCTTCTTTCTATTATGTTATGTTGAACAATTTCTAGGCTTTCTATACCATTCTACTGATTGATATGTCTCTTTTCTTCCTTCAGTGCCACATTATCTTGATCACTGGTGCTAATGATAAGCCGTGAGGTCAGGTAATGTCAGTCCTTCATCTCTTTCTTCAGTATTTTTTTTTTATTATTCTGGGTTTTTTTTGCCTTCATGTTATATTTTAAATTTCTTTGATTCATCCAGGTGTAGCTCAAAGCCTAACCTAAGCATAAACCTTAAATCAACCTTTTACTATTTGTCTTCCTCTGGATACAGCTAACATCATTGTCAGACTATGAAAAGATGTTCTTTTTAAGTTACCTTTTCTATACTATGAGTATAGAATATGTAATGCAAAGAAGTCATTATGATTAGACATTAGCCTTTTTGAATTCTTCTTAGGGAAAATGGCATTGTTTGGAAAAACATTTTGATTAACTGCTTGGGAAAGAAAGTAAAACAGATGGAGGGTGGAACCAAGGCAACACAAGGTGGTGGCAACACAGCCTCTGCTAGAACAAAGGAGAAAACTCTCCACCTTCTCAAGGGAAAGGATACAAAGCAGGGGTAGAGAAAAAGAGGCTGAAGGAATTAGAAGTTGAACTGAAGTTGAGGGCTACACGATGTGAAGCAACCAGTAAAAATTCCACAACTTAAAATTAGGGATAGCAGATGTTCAGTTGTCGAACTTTCATGTTGCTGTGATGTAGCACTCACTTCTGTCCTTTACCACGTCAAACCATGCTCAGTGAAGTCTGTTACACTTGGAACTGAAGATTTTGTGTTGCTTTGAGAAAGCAAGAAAGACTTTCACTTCTGCAGTAAAGAAGAGAGAGTACCTGTAGACACTGAGACTAAAAGGGACCCACAGGGAATTAGTAACTATCTTGCCGAGGGTTTGGATTTGACCAGGTGTATTAGTTAGGATTCACTAGAGGAGGAGAATCAGTATAAGTGTGTGTGTGTGTGTGTGTGTGTGTGTGTGTGTGTAGGAAGGCTTACAGAAGGGGAAGAGTCCCATTGGCCATCTGTGGAATCAGAGGCAGAAGAATCCAAAATGTTGGTCTAGGCAACAGAGAGCTGAAGGATTCAGTAGCAGTCAGAAGTCAAGGTCTGGAAGCTCATGCAGAATTACTGTTGCGAGTCTGTGTCAGAAAGCTCAAGAGTCTGCACTGGTTACCTGAAAGGACTGAAGACCAATGTCCAAAGGCAGTGAGGAAGAGCAGAGCTCCTCTGCCAAAAAGGGGAGCAGATTTCCTTCTTCTTTCCCTTTTTATCTCCCTATTAACTGATGTCACCTACATCCTGGTGGGTCTTCCCTCCTCCTTTTGTGATTCACATATCAGTCATCCACAGACAGCTACAGCTTTACTGATCTGCAAGACATTTCCTTCTCAAGTCAAGTTGACATATCACAATTAATGACACACGGGGCATAAATGGTAGTTTGAGATAAGCTTATCCTGCTCTCAGGGTGCCAGGATGCCTCAGCTAAGCCAGCGTCTGCATCACACATGGCACAGTACGCGTGCCTTCACAGCTATCCAGTTGCCCTGACATCGCCATTTCCTTTGATCCTATTTGCCAGCTGTGTGAAACAAATGTTTTGGTTATGTTGGACAAATTTAACTCAACCTACATTGAGTCTTGGAACAATTAATAGAGAACGCATTACTATCCTTGCTAGAATTTCTCCATGGGTCATCCCTCCTTCTTACAGTACTCAAAGATCTATCTTAGCCATGGAAAAGTCTCTAACTCAAAAATGTTTATGCCTTTGAGCACTTACCTCTCTTTTATGAAAGAAAGATGGACAAAAATAAATGGTAATAAAGTATCAAAATTCAGCTTTTTCTGAATCCCTCTATCTAGTCTAAATTCATGGCGGGGAGGGGCTTTACTTGAATAAGGCATTGGCAAAGAGCAAACTGGTTAAGTAGGCTTTTTCCTACTTTATGCCTCTTCCAAGACTGAGAGAATCAACTGAAAATCAATCAATATATGTTTTATTTTTGTTTTCTGTATAAATAGTTGTCTTATCTGAAATGCCCTTTTTCCAGGAGCTAATAGCCATAAATTTTTGCAGCTGGACATGTTTGGAAATGCCTCTCAGCTATTTTTGTTGATTTATTCTCTTTGTCTGTATTTGTGCAGTCCAGCTTTGGGCATGCAAGCAAGCAGCCCTGTTCTCTGGTCTGCCTCTCTGAATGATTTAGACTTGAGGACATAGTCCTCCTCTTATGGGAAAGTCTCCATATGGAACCCTATGGAGTGAGAGTTCAACTCAGTAAAATTACTTACTGTATCTTAGAGACTTCCGTTCTCTTTGTGGTAAGTTTTTCTGTACTTTCTACATTTCTCCCTGAGTCTATTTTTAAATCTATTTCTCTACCCATCTAACTACCTGCAACTTCCACATCTAATAATATGGTAGTTATATATTATGGTACATTAACTCACTGGCATAAGGTTACCAAAAAATGCCGGTGCAAACACTATTTATAATGGGACTTCATGGTAAAACATGCATAAAATATATTAAGTGACTATTCCATATATTTATAGTGTGCAAAATTTATGTATATATCAGATTAAACTTAGACATGTTCTAAAAAAAAAAAAAGGAAAGTTAACCGGCAATGCTTGATGACTTACTGTATGCTGGATTTATCTCATTTGATCCTTAGAACAACTCTGTAAATAAGGCACCATTTCCTCCATTTGAAGATGAAGAATCTGAGTTTCAACAAGGTCAGGTAACTTGTGTAATTCATACAATTAATATGAAGTTACAGTCAGGATTCTGGGTTACTCCTGAAGGTAGAATCCATGGCTTTTACTTTGTACCATGCTACATTTAGAGAAGCCTATGCAACTACTGATGTAGGTGACGGGCTTAGAAGTATGGAATTAGGGTTCAAAACAAGAAGAAATGGTACAACACAGAGAAGTCATCCTCCCGCCTGTGCTGTCACTTCTATAACAGTCACCCCTCTGGAAATTCACTTTCCAGGCATCAAAACACATGACCTGAGATCCAAAATCAAGCAGATTCCAGAAAACAAATTAATACTGTAGTTTAAGCCTAGAATGTAAGACTGTTCTATAAGGCATCAGAACTACTTGGCTTTTGGCATAGCTAAACTTACATAAAATTTAGAAATGGAGATTTTTTTCCCTCAAGCTGCCAGCCTTCTATTTTTGTGCTTTCTCCTTTTATTCTGATCCATTTTCTGTATCATATGCTGTGTCCATTGAAATTAATAAAATTATTCGTAAGGGGATAAGTGATTCATTATGTTTAATTCATTACTTATCCCAGGACTATTCGTATTTTAACTGGAGATGAATTTTTAAGATTCAAGGATGAATCTCTAAAGGTGGAATTTCAGATGTCAGTGAGCAGCAATCAATCAGAGTCCATTGTCCCTCCCACAGTGAGTTGTTTCCCATATGAATCAGAGATGGGAATCGAGCTAATTTGATTCAATTTACCACCAGGAGGATTAATTTTTCCATTTAACAGAGGAGTAGCTGAAATTCAGAGGAACAGCTGAAATTCAGAGGGGCTGGGGTGATTTGCTCTGCCCCACAGGTAGTAGATGCTAGACGGATGACAGCCCGATACCTCTCCTAGAATGGCAGAATCAGGTGGTTGGCGAGGATCTTAGAGGGGCACCATGCGCACCCACTTTCTCATGACCAGATAATTGTCAGTTTCAAGGTTTTCCCACTAATAGTCCACCCACATCAACCCAGAGATTTTTTCAGGCATTGCTGATGTGACCCTTATGTCACCTTGAAGATCTCCATAGAACAACACTTAAAAAAAAAAAAAACAACCTAATCCTTCTCTCTAACCATGCCCAGCCCTGGCTTCCACTTTGCAGATGAAACCTTCTTAGTTTCTTTGGCTCTTCGTGTGATACTTTCCTACCTTTGCTTCATCCCAGTTATGCTCTTCCAAAGTTGCTGGAGTTTCTCTCAAAATACATTTAGAGCTAAACCTAGAACTCCAAGTGCACTCTGGGATCATTCATTCATTCATTCATTCACTTATTCAGCAGGTGTATTTGCTCAGTGTTGAATTTCTGTTTCATTATTGTGGAATAGGAAGGGGACACTTCGCTCTGTTTTCTGGGACATCACTCACTTTTGATTGCTGCTCAAGATCAAATTGGTTTTGGTCTTTTAGAGATTTATGGTCAACTAGCTCTTTTGCGTCCTTTCGAGTGGCCTCCTGCTGTAGCCTGTGCCCCGTTCTCCACCACGATGCTTCTGTGTGCGAAGCTGGCTCTACTTGTGTGCAAGCCCATCCTGCTGCTCTGGGATGTGTGCCTGCACAGGATCTTATAAAACCTGTTTGGGGCATAATGAGAACACCTCTCTTTAGATCCTGGTCCAGCTTTTGTTGCTTCCTGAAGCCAAAGTTGATATGCCCCCAGTCTGTCTCTATAATAAAACTTAATCTCCAGGACACAGAGTCATCTCTGTACTCAGGGTTCAATTGGGAGCCAGGGAGGGGAGTCATGAGCTCACACGTGGACAGAGCTGGTGCCATAGTTTGTGGAAAACTACCCACTCAGCTCTGCGGGCTGCCTTGGTCTCTTTGTCTTCCTGCCTCCCTCTCAAGTCCTTCTGATGTAGTTCAGCTGACTTAGAGGGAAAAAGGGCAGCAACCCCTGCATGTACTGAAAATTTAGGCCTAAAAGGCATTTCTAGAATCAGGATTCTGGAGTGAGCTTCTGAAATCTCTGTTACTGCTGTCTTTATTTAATATAATTTTTTTTGTGTGTGTGCCTGGAATCAAACTCAGGTCCCCTGATCCCTGCTGTCTTTAATGTGTCTTCTTGGCCCATGCTATTAGCCCTCCTCCCCTTTCCTTTCTTTTCTCTATTTACAGATCTCTTTCCACCAGAATATTCCTCTTTTTCTTCTTTGGCAGTAATAGTAAGAGAATTTCTTAACGCAATTTGCACATTTACAGAGTGTCTTGCCTCTCCATGTCACAGATAAGGACAATTAAAAACCCAGAGAGGTTTTCATTCATGGGAGTCACACTGAGGAGCGACCTTATCCAAGGTCGCATCATCAGTTTCCCCACTGCTTTGTGCACTCCACTCAGAGGGATAAATCTGCAGCTTCTGTGAGTATCTGGCTTCCCTAATTCAGTTCAAAAGTCTATCATGCTGGTATCGTCATTATGTTGTCCAACCAGAGCTGTGTTAAATAAGAACCTTGGCATGTACCTTTCCTCACAGTGGTCTGCAGAGACTACTGCCATGCTCACTCACTGCCCAAGCCTTTAAAAGCCACACAAAGCTGCCCATATGAGCCTTTGATACCTCGGATCCCCCTTAAGTGAAAAAAAAAATCATGAAGGATCTAAATATAAACAAGCACCCATGGAGTGAGGGAGATATTCCAAAATTTTCCATGAGAGAAACATCATTCGTTCTTCACCCCCAAGTTCCTACAATGAATATTCCCTGCATTGTTTTTACTAAAGAACTAAATTAAAGAATGTTCCCATCACTCTCATTGTTAGATGTGCTAAGCTCAAGTTAAAACTTTTCTGGCCTTGGGCTGGAATTCTAATGCCAATTCTGCATTTGCTCATACAAAGTTTAGTCCAAACCAATTTTACCACAAGGTAGATTTCTGATCCATCTCTGTACACACACAATTTTAAAAAGAAAGTTTAATATTACCATTTTGGCAGAAGAAAATGTAAATGTTATGTCAGTGGTAAGACATTATTTAATCCTGGGAGACGAGTTGTGAGGAAGTGTGACCTAATTGATAGCCGTTAAATGACACCTTCCGCGGTTCCTAGTGATGCACAAACAGGTCCTGTGGCTGCTGGAAGGTGAAAACACCTCGGCAGGTTAACTGTAGGTTTTCTTCTCTGTGGGGCAAAGACGGAGCTGTCATTCTGGGTGGACCTGGGGTGGAGATGGGCAATAAACTCATCCAGATTACCAGGTTTGCAAAACATGTGAGCAGGGTCTCTTCAGCTTTGAGTGAGGGGTTTACTAGAATGAGTTGGGCCTTCCCAATTATAGAAACCTGTTGAAGATACCAGAAATCACAAAAGAGATGGAAGAAAATAAGAAAATAGGTACATTTGCTCTCTGTGAAAAGAAAGAGCAAGGCAAAGAACTGGGGGGCACTCCCCACTTCTTTGCCTTGGCTGAGATCTTCCAATAGCTCTCTCTTGTCCTAGCACATTGAGGCTGAGAGGCCGAGGAAGCAAACCTGCTGGGAAGAGGCTCAGCAAGCAATTTGTAACTGTGGGCTTCAGCATTAAGGAAACACTGAGGCCTGAGCCCTACTTCCAGAGATCAGGGTGCAATGGGTGTGTAGCGGGCTTGGGTTTTAATCTGTTTTTACTAAAGGCTCCCAAGAAATGCTAATGTGTTCTGGACTAAGGGGAATCCTGCAAGTGCACTGGAAATGTGGGCACTGCCGGCACTGGAGACTAAATTCTGCTGAACTTCCACCTTTAAGAAAGCAAAATCAGCACTTGTTCTCCCAAGTACCATCATGCATTTCTAGGTTTTTTTTTTTCCCTAGTACCGGGGATTGAACTCACTACCTCATGCCTACCAGGCACGCACTTAAGCCACTGAACCAAACTCCCAGCCCTAGTTTTTTTGAGGCAGTGTCGCACTATGTAGTTCAGGCTGGCCTTGCTCATGTTGTAGCCCAAGCCACATTCCTAGGCTTTTAACACATATGCCCATAAGTATTCTCTTAGTCTTTTTGGTATTGCTATAACAAAATACTCAATGCTGGGTGCTTTATAAAGGAAAGAGCTTTATCTTGGCTCATGGTTTTGGATGCCCAAGAGTATGGTGCCAGCCTTGGCTTCTGGTGAGGGCCACATGGCAGGAGTGTGTGTGAGATATCACATAGAAAGACAGGAAGTAAGAGACCAGGGAGGAGCCAGGCTCACCTTTTTATAACAGCCCATTCTCAAGGGGACAAATGCAGTCTCATGACACTGGATTGCCCATGTGAGAGCACATTCTTGAGAGTAGAACCCTCATGACTTGTTTTCCATTAGATTCTTCCAGCACATGAACCTTTTGGGGACAAACTATACATAAGCCATAGCCAGTATCTGACTGTCATTCCTGTGAGAAAGTGGGACTTATTTATGCCTTTGTCGCCCTTTTCTCCCATCAGATCCCCAATAAGGTCTCTGCTCATAAATAACCTGGAAAGAGGTGGAGAGCTTCCCAGTTAGAAGATGATACACAGAGAATTGGTCCTCAATCTCTATCCTACACTGCTCCTGCTAGCTTGGGAGACTCAGCACAAGCTCAAGAAAGGAGTCAAAACCACATCCAGAGGCTTCGCAGAGGTGAGGGGAGGATACACCTTGGAAAATGGGATTCTTCGCATTTTCTTTGCAGACTTTAAATCAGCATTTCTGGGCTACTCTGTCTGGGAAAGTTTGCTGGGAAACCAAATCTATGGCTAAACTAGGAGCCCTCATGTCCCGAGACTCTCATTCCTGCCCTTTTTCTTGAGCAGTAAATAACTCTGCTTTGGAAAACATGCCTGGGTGACATGGCCATGATGGCCACGGGAGGGGCAGAGTCTGGAGGTCTGAGTGTAGGAGTTTGTGCTGCTCCTTTGGACTTGGATTTCCTCAGGGTTAAAAAAAAAATGGTGGTGACCATGGCCTGAGAGTGACCAGAGAGAGGATCCTATCTCTCTCTAATAGTGGATTTCATGGTACTCCACAGAGTCTCCCTGAATGGGGCTGACACCCCCAACACACATCGGCAGCTGGTGGGGACACTAGTGTATCACTGGGTCCCTTAAGGGCCAGTGTCCATCACCCTTCACACAAAGAAACTGCATCACCCAGGTTACCTAGGTTTCAGGGGGTAGCTGGTACTTAGCAGATGCCCATCCCCCTCTACTCCTGTGGCACGCACACTCTCTCAAGCTCTCTGAACCCTGCCCTGGGTCGGTTTTGATCTCTCCTCCACCCTGCCTCCCTCCCTTCCTTCCAGGTGTGCCTCTTGACTCCCCTCACAGGCTGCATTTCGGGACATCCATGCTACGTGACCTCCTCTCCATGGCCACTGTGCCCTCTGAGGTCAGCTTGGAGATGCATGATGCTGACATTCCCCAAGAAAAATAATTTGCTTTGTGGCTAGAAAAGAAACATTTTTGTTTCAGAGTGAGTCTCTGGCAATCTAGCAGAGTCCTGGGGAGGATGGGTGTGAGGTTAGCAGAGATGTCAAGGTAAGTTGGACAAGGGGCAAAAAAGAGGAGGCAGAGGGGACCTTCTAAGAGATGACAGACTTCCGTTTAATTTCCTGGATTACTTACGAATGGTGGTTCTCCTCCCTACCCCAAAAAGCCACAACTGTTAATTTACTGCAGGAGCCTTTGTAACTGGAGAGCTAATGGCCTTCCAGGGAGGAGAGGTAGCTAGAGACCTCTGCAGAGACTTAAACCTCAAGATGCGAGCATGCTAGGAGAAGCCCCACCTGTGTGTACAATGTACTTAAAGGATTAGAGCACACTTTGAAATTATGATATGTTTCACCTAAAGTAAGCACCTTATTCTTTAATCTTCTATTTCCTTTAAGGGGGGAGGCAGGAGAGAAAACCGTCAATTCTCCCAGGTAATCAGGTGCACGAGACACTGCTTGTGGGATTTAATGAAGGCTTAAGCACAGGGAGATGAAGGATGTGGTATGTATATATTTTAACACAATAATCAATCTGATTTCTAATGCTTGCGATTCAATTCAAAGGTGTCACTTGCAAGAGGTCTATGGAGTCTGGGTGCAGGTAACACTTTAGGGAGACACGGGAGTGGGAGGGACAGGAAAGATGTGGTGTGAGGTGCTGGGAGGACCTGAAAGGGGCCTTTTTAATTGAAAAATTGCTGTGGTCTCTATGTTCCCTTTGTGATCTTCTAGAAGCATCGGTAAATACCTGATGGGCTTTCTTCATCAGCTTCCAGCTAAGCTGCTGCTTTTGAGGTTTTGGTGGCTCTAGTCAGGGCCACTGAGGGTAAGAGAAGATGGTAACCAGAAATATGAAGTGAAATAGCAAGCAATCTTTTGGAGTCTGAAAATCACACACGAATATCTCTAATAAACACACAGAGACTTTATTATGAAAATGTATGTTGCAAAAATATATATAGAAAAATAAAGTTTAATTGGGACACTTTTTAAACTTCAGGTCACAAATATTTAGGTTACAAATCACAGCAGACACAGGATAAAAACAGAGCGTCCAGGTAAAATGGTCTGGACCACTGTCCTGGTCACCTGTTGAAGATCAGGAGATTAATTCGCCCAATGTTTGTTTATTTTTATCAGGTTAGGAGTGGTGAATGACTTGCTTCAGGCTGGAGGGGTGGGCAAGATGAATACAAAGACTAAATAATTTTGAACAAAAACTTTTTTTGCAACATAGTGTATTTATTATAGAAAATGTTCAATCCTTGTAGGAGAGCAGGCTGAAAGAATTCAGTTCAGAGAGCGGAGAAAGAAAAGCAAGCACTACACGCTTATCTCCGAAGCCAAATCAAAAGGAGAAGCAATGCAGGCTCCTCTGCCTTTTGGGTCACCTAGCACTGTGGCGGGGGCGACCACATGTGGCCTGAACAGTATCTCAATGGGGTGAACCCGGCCATCCCTCTGTCAACTTACTGTGGCCACCAACAGTGAATTGGCCCTTTTAACAGGAAGAAATTCAAAGGCTTCTCAGTGCACAGAATTGAGCAGTGGAAACAAAAGACTTTCCAGCAATAGTCCTGCCCCCTCCACACCTGATGTCTCTGCTGCTCAGTTCACCTACGATAATAACGCAGAAGGAGAGGGGCAACGTTCTCTGCTTGCTGCTCATTCTTTCAGAGAGTCACACCATAAGCACTGAACACAGTTCCCGTAGCATTTAGACAGTCCGTTTTGCTGGTGACAAAAGCCATCATAATGTGCTTTATAAACAGTTTCCGCTCTCTAAGTCTCTTCCTGCAAAGTGCAAGAGCCCCTCTGCTTTCTCTGGCTTAGCCGCCTCCACTTCCACGCCCTGCCTGGGAGCCCACTGCTTGCACTGGGAAGCTCGGTGATGCCCACCCTTCGCTGGCGCTGTGCGCCTCCTTCCATGTGAAAACCCTGAGACCTCTGACCTCCTCCACCTGCAAGGATCCCCAAGACGTGATGGACTTTGCAGAGCAGCAGTGACCTGGAGCTGTCAGATCTTTAAACAGGGTTTGGAATTTAATGCTGTGTATTTTTAAGGGAGAGAAGTAAGTGTTGCTAGTTTTTTTTGTTTTGTTTTGTTTTGAAACTATGTTTTTTGATTAATTCAGAATTTGCCCCTCTATTTTTTTTTAAACCCATGACACATCAGCTGGGGGTAGTGGGAGGAAAAAGAAAAAGAACAGATCTCAGGCTAAATAAGAACGGTGAAAGTCAGATGTAGTCAGGTTAAAAGCCCGGACTGAAAGGAAGCCCTTCTGTTGATTGCTGTAGAAAAGGAACAAAAAATAAAAGAGGAAAGGAAGAAACCTACCCGCCCCCCACCATACGCCATCTCATTCACAAAGTGTAGTACAAATTCTAGCCTGAATAGTCCAGGAATCTCTGATTCTAAATTCTGCAGCCAGGGCAGAAAAGGTTAGCAGAGGCCTCTCCACTTTTTTGCTAATAAACAAGGCAACAGTCCCAGCAAGGGGTGTGGAGGGCCCCCCACCCCCAGGCCTCTGTCTTGGACAAGCAGAGTCTTCCAGCATGGCCCCACCCCTCACAGTCCAGTCCTGTTTATATAGCTTGTCTTAAAAGCCACAGTGAGTGCATCTTGTTCTTTGGAGGCCACTCGGTAAATACACAGAGAAGCGTACTTTCAGAAAAGGAATAAGCAGCTGATCGTTCATCCACCTCCCCCGCCCATATCCCATGCCAACCTGCCCAGAATGGTCTGAAACCCTCATGTGCCCTTGTTTTTGCAGGGACACAGAAAGACCTTGGCCATATTCCAAGGCCAACCAGAGGGCTTTGAACTTCAGCTTCATTTGGTAGGCAACATCCTTTCTCCCTTTAGGTTGGCTCTTTCCAAGTCCACGCTCAGCTCAGTGACCCAAAGAGGATGGAACTGCAGAGACAGAATCCTCAGGAGCAGTGCAAACAGCTCATCCAAAGTTATGCCGAATGCTGTAAACAGCACCTGACCTTCTCTCTCCCCGCTTCCAGCAGGTGCTAAAAGCAACAATGCTCTACAGTCCGCACTAGGGGAACTGCTTAGACATTAAAGTAGTCACTGCGCTAGGTCCTTCACTGGCTCACCAGTGAAGAGTTCCTTGCAAACCCCCAACCGTTTGCCTCTGCACACCTCAGTCTCTCCTCCCTGGGGAAGGCAACTTCCCACCATACAAGGCTGACATCTGAGCTGCCATTACCAGAAAGTGGGGCTCCAGTTGCCCAGACAATACAGGTAGGGGTAGTAAGGGTAGCTGTTGTACACCGAGACCATAGAGGCCCGGGAGAGGGCGTCATCCTTCAGGGCTGGCAGGGAGGAGTGCTTCTCCAGCTCCCCCAGGTCCGAGGAGAGCTGCTTCCGCTTAGTCTTATAGCGTCTGTTCTGGAACCATATTTTCACTTGGGTCTCAGTGAGCTTGAGGTTCCTGGCGAGGTGGGCCCTTTCGGGAGCGGACAGGTACTTCTGGTGGCTGAACTTCCTCTCTAACTCAATGACCTGAGTGTGGGAGAAGGCAGCACGGGAGCGCTTCTGCGGCTGCTTGGGGGTCTGGGGAAGGCTTGGTAAGGCGCCCGGAGCGGGTTCACAGTCCACCAGATACGTCTCGAAGCGCCTATCTGGAAAACAGAGGGGAGAAGGTGGGTGGCGTGAAGCGTTGCGTGGGAGCGCAGCACTGAACCCGCCCTTATCTCTTCAGAGAGCAGCGAACAAACAGCCCACTGTTGGCGTGGATACATTTCGCTTCTTTCGCAGGACTAAGGCACTCTCCCCATTGAGGAATGACTGCACCAGTGCATTATCTATTCGTTTTCTAATCATCAGCAGGAACCCGAAATCACAAGATTCCCTGTGGTCGGACTTTGTGCTCTGGAGTCAGGTGCAATGAAACGGGGGGGATTCTGGCTGGGTCTGTGCGCTTTAGAGACGAGAGGCAGGAGCAAGGGAGGCGGAGGAGTAGCGCACTCGGAAAGGAGACGAAAAGGCATCCGGCTGAGCATCCGGGTGGGCAAGAGAGGGCTTGCGCGACGGAGGCGGCGCGGGCTAATGGCAAGTTCATTCTCTGGCTTTAATCCCCGCTTCTCTAAATGAGGCGTTAGGCTGCCGCGAGGAAGCGATGGGGAAGGGACTAAGCTGCGCTAAGTGTTCCAGCCGCGCCTTATCTCCTGGAGCCCGCAGGGCACACACACGGGTACCTATTTATAGATCGGGGATGGAGCAGGAAAGGGAGCCTTTGATAGTCAAACCCTGATTATTAATATTAATAAACTATCTCTCCAACGGCACGCCCCGCGCGGAGCAAGCGGGTGTCGCAGTGTGCGCCGTCCCGCGCTGGGGCTCAGGGTCTGTGCCCGAGGCGTACCCGTGACTGGGGGTCGCCGAGGTCCCTTCTGTCGCCACGGGGCCCCGCATCCCTGCACCCGCGCTCAGGGAGGCGCGCCTGGGCCCCGGCGCCTGCCTTACCTGGCTGGGCCTCCGCCGGCGTCTCCGCCTCCCTGGGCGCCCCGGCGCGGCCTCGTCCTCCTCCCGGCTGGGACGCAGGGTCCCGTCGCGGGTAGGGCTGGCGCGGGGGCTGCGGGTGCCCGGGGTGGCCGTCGCGCCGCTCCGCGCCGTTCCGCAGGATGTCCTGAATGAGGAAGGAGGTGAGCGGCTTGGAGGCGCTCGGCCGCGAGGCCCGGGGGCTGCAGCCGGCCGCCTCCGCTTCAGCCTCCGCCTTCGCCTCCCCCGGCCGCGATTCCGGCGCCCGCAGCATCCCCGCGGCTCGGTCCGCGGCGGCCACTTTCGCTTTGCGCCGCCCGCGCGCTCTTATAGCGGGGAGCGCGCCGCGCCGCCTTGCCATTGGCCGCGGGGATAGGGCCGCGCCGCTGATTGGCCGCTCCGCGCTCCAGGTGACCCCGCGCAGGAGGCCGATCTCCCCGCCTGGTCCAGCCGCGCTCCCCCGCCCGCGCAGGCAGCCTTCCAGTCCCGGCCTCCTCGCCGTCCCAGCGCGCCTCCCTCCGCCCTGGGTCGCTTCCCAGGCTGCGCGCGAAAACCAAAGCCACCTGCGCCGCCGCAACTCACTGGCAGCAGGGATCCTGACACTTGCCATTCCGGAAACGCGCCACTCAACCTGTCCGAGCGCCTTCAATCCCAGAGACAAGCAGGCCAGTCCCCTCCCCGCCCCCTGGACCCCCGCAAGTTACAGGAGAGCATTCCGGGGTCCCACGAGGTGCAGTCCCTGACTCTAGGCCACCGAAGCAAGTGGAAGAGGAAAATCCAAGTGCTGAATCCGTGTTAAGATGACTGCATTTGTACTCCGCTGTGATTGTGTAAGAGAATATTCTTCGGAAATACACGCCGAAGCGCAGGCAAAGGCGCTGGGTGTTTGATGATACCCAGAGATAAAAAAGATCTCACGAGATAAAGTCCGCGGCTACAATGTTAACACTTGGTGAGTCTGTAAAGGTATACGGATGTTCTTTTAGCTACATTTATGCTACTTTTGTGTCTGTCCGTGTCTAAGGCATCTTCCGGTCCATTGGAATCTTTGCAAAAAGATATGTTGTGTGTTTGGGAGGAGGGAAGGAAACTAGGTAGGTTATCAAGACAGCAGGAGCCAAAGAGACCTGCCCTGTGCAGCCGGAAGGCCTTTGCGAAGCTGGTTTTCTTTCATATTTTTAGAGCTCTATTCCTTAAAAAAAAATTTGTTTTAAAGACCATTCTTTTGAAATACTTGTAGTTTCACAGGAACTTGCAAAAATAGTATCTCCAGTGTCCCTCATAATGGAACTTAATCTTAGGTAACTGTAGGACAAGATTTTTAAAAAGAAAAATGGACAGTTAATCGTTGTTAATTACAAATTTTCTATTGTTTTCATCAGTTAAAACTTACATTCATTGCGTGTGTGTGTATGTGTGTGTGTATCTCTGTGTAATTGTACTACAGGAATAGATTCTTGTGACCATCACAATGAAAACACAGAATTGTTTTGTCACCATAAAACCTTTCCCCTGTACTGTCTCTTCGTCTTTGCACACCCAGCCCCTTTGCTCCAGTCCTGACCCTGCTGACCCCTTCCCTGTGCCCCAGCCCAACACTTTCACATTCAGAGAAGGTGATGTAGAGGGACTCACACATCCCACAGTCTGTAACATTTTGTGATTGGCTTTTTACACTAAACCACATATTTCTGAGGTCCAGTCAGACTACTGCATGTGTTCGTAATTCATTTTTTACTGTTGAGTAGTATTCCACTGAAAGGATCTACCAGTTTGTTCAGCTTTGTTCTCTTTGGAGGAAACTGGAGTTGTTCTTGTTATGAGGGTGGCACTATTGGGAGCTGTGATGGGAGGTCCTTAGGTCCCTGAGGGTGAGTCAATAAAAAGAGTGTGGGCCCCTGGTGCTCTCTGTCACTCTCTCTGCTTGATTGCCTCAGAGGGTGGGGGACGGGGGTGTGAGCCCTCCTGCGACACACGCTTCCATCCTGGTGTGCGTCCCCCTCTGAGACCCAAACCAATGAGGCCTGCTGGCCTTAGACCTGCAGCTCCAGAAGTAGAAACCAAGATACACTTCTCTTTGCTTCATAAATCGCCCAGTCTGGTGTGTGTCTATGGGGACAGAAAGCTGACTAATACAGCAAAGGTTATTTTTCCTGGGTAAACTTCATATGGTAACTACCTGTTTAGTGTTGGAAAAAAATTGCTTGAGTATTTTCCAGAGTGGTTGTACTATTTTACATTTCCACAAGCAGTGTATCAGTCTGTCAGTTTCTCCAAATCCTCATTGGCACTTAGTATTACCCTTATTTTTATTTTAGCCATTGATAGACGTTTAGAGCTATACTAATTGTAGCTTTCATTTTTAATTTGCATTTGACAAATGGTTAATGATGCCAGCATCTTTTCATGTGCCTATTTGCCAACAGCATCTCCTCTCTGGTGAAATAGCTTTCCAAGTTTTTGACTCATGTTTTATTTAGATTTTCTGCTTTTCGCTGTTGAGTTTTGACAGTTCTTTATAATTCTATGTGTGAACCTTTGTTGGATGTGTGGTTTGCAAATATTTTCTCCAGTTTGTAGCTGTGTTTTAATTCTTTTACTGGGATCTTTCACAGCACAAGAGTTTTAAACTTTGGTGAAGTTCAGTTTAGTAATTTTTTATTTTATCGATTGTGATTTTGGTGTCGTGCCAGTAACTCTTTGCTCAACCCTAGTACTGCACATAACTTCTTTTATTGCATTCTGAAAGTTTCATTCTTTGCTTTTGAATCTGTGATCCATTCTGAGTTATCTCTGTGTATGGTGTGAGGTTTGGGGTGAGGTAGGCTTCTTTTCATTCTGAAAATTTAGAGCAGGTAGCATTTGAAATCAGCAGGGATATTGTAAATGATTTGCTAAGTAGTGCTGCCTCTTGGAAAATACAAAGTTCTATTCTTCTAACAAAATAAATTCCAGATGTCTCCAAAATGTAAAACACAGACAGGCCGAAAAAAATTTAACTATACTCCTCATGAAAGAAATTCAAATCAAAGCCATATTGAGATACTACTTTTGCATGAATCAGATTGGCAAAGGTTAAAGAAAAAAGATGACGTCTAGCATTGGAGGGAATGTGGAGGAGTCATTGCTCATAGCAAGTTGCAGGGAGAGTAAGTCAGTTGTGTGTGATCAGATGACAACTTGACAATATCTTTCACTGTTAAAACATCTATTTGGTGCTTAGAGTATTTGCCTTAGAACCTCACAAACACACAAGGAACAGCTGAGGGACATTCTTCAGCTCGATCTGGGGCTAGTCGCAAAATGTGTTGTAGAATGAACTCATTGTGCCAGAAAGTAGCTCTGAGTTATCTATAAATATTTTACATTTCTAGGAGGAGATTATACACACACATTTTTCTGGTAGAGCAGAACCTCTGCTCAGTGAGATGGATAGAGATTGGGAGAAGAAAAGGGTGAGGCTGAAACAGGTTACAGTTTCTTGCATACATTTATAATCTTTAAAACTTTCAAATCTAGAGTTGGATGGAGCCTGGTCTAGCGCCTCCCCTCCGGGGGGTGTGTCAGCTCTCCTCAGTTCTCCTCTTCTCAGGGCTCGGATTTCCCTTCAGACCAGGGACACAGCTCAGTACTTGGCCTTGTCTTGTTTTGCAGTTTCTTCCCTCCATCTTTTGCATTTGGCTTTTTCCTTTAGTAGACGCTAAGCTCCCTAAGAAGGGACTGGGTCCTCTTATTTATTTGTGCCATGTCTAATGTCTAGCTTGGTTCTTAACATACAGAGAGTACTTGCTAAAGGTTTTCCAGCTGAATATCCAGCTTTAGGTTATTCTGTGGGATCTCTCTGGCTCGCAGAATTTTCTGCGTGGGACCATAGAGTCCCAAGGCAAGTCACAGAGGAAGGCAAGTCACCTTTGTCCCCTTGCTGTGATGCAGCTTAGACTGGTTGAAAATGACCAGTGACAACTAGGAAGACAGAAAGGGGCTATCATAGGGAGAGTAAGCACCCCCCCAAAATGTGCAAAGTGCAGATAAGAATTTTTAAAAAGGTGAATTATATATTTTTGGTCTGTGTTCCCATTCCTTCATTAAAGCTGTCTCCTAGAATCTATGAATACACTTTGCAAATGGAAAGGCATAGTTAAGGTTGCAGATAACGTCAACTTGGGAAGATTATTTTGAATTATCCAGAAGTTGTTGCAAGGCAAATGTTCAGGAAAGCCAGAGTGAGAGAGATTTAGCAATTGAGACATTTAGAGAGCGAGGATGTGAGAAAGTCTCAGCTGCCTGTGCCTGGCTTTGAGGCTGAGGAGAGGCCATGAACCGAGGACTGCAGGCAGCATCTAGAAGCAGGGAAAGAAAAGAGGAAATTTCCCTTCCGGGCTCCAGGGCACGCACAGCCCTGCCAGTGTCTCCATATTACCCCAGTGAATCCCTGTTTGGATTTCTGACCTCCAGAATAATAGTATGATGAATCTGTGTTGGTTAAAGCAACAACCACTTTTGGAATAATCTGCCACAGCAGCAATAAATAAAGAGGCCTTATAAAATTAGCAAAACTAGCAAGGTATGGTGACACATGCTATAATTCTAACTACTTGGGAGACTGAGACATGGGGAACACAAATTCAAAGCCAGCCTGGGCAATGCACCAGGACTCTGTCTCAAAATTAAAAATAAATAGGGCTGGGCATGTAGCTCAGTGGTTGAAAGCTGCAGGTTTAATTCCCCCATACTGAATGAACAAAAATAGACTAGCAGAAATGATGAGATAGAGCTTACCAGCTCTGCCTTGATTGTTCAGATATGAACTTTTAAAATGGTGAATTAAGTAGTTTTGGCTGTGATCCCATTCCTTCAATAAAACTGTCTTCTTTGTGTGCTTTTTCTAGCCTTCAGCCATATTCAGTTGTGAGACTTTTATAATTTTGTATCCCTTGGATATTTATTATATATAAACATTTATGTATCTCTCTAGTACATATTTAGAAACTGTCTAAATCAACTGATCATGTGTAGACTGAACCCTCTGAAACTGTGAGTCAGAATACACCTCTCCTTTTTATGTTGCACATGTCAGGCATTCTGTTCTAGTGAAGGGAAAGTTACTAACACAGGTATGATCTCCACTTGTGCGGTGCCTGGTTCTAGGGTGATTTAGGGAAGGGAATTATTGGCTTAGTGTATGTGAGTTAAAGAAAGGAGATGTTGCCGGGCATGGTGGTGCACGCTTGTAATCCCAGAACTTGGGAGGTTGAGGCAGGAGGATCATTGCCAGTTTGACACCAACCTGGGCTACAAAGTGAGTTCAAGGCCAGCCTGAGCTGCATAGTGAGACCCTGTCTAAAAAAGTGGGGATTAACTCAGTGGCATAAGCGCCTGCCTGGCAGGTGTGAGGTTGTGAGTTCGATCCCTGGTTAAAAAAATAAAAAGGAAGAAAGAAAGGAGATGTTTAGAATTGGTTGGTTTGCCCCTCTAGAAATTGCCCCTGGGAAGGGCAGTTTCTTCTTAATGCTGCAAAATACCAAAATGTCAAACCACCATAAAATACAGAAAATAAAAAGCAGGGTGAATGCAAAATGCTTCATTAGCATACATCGTTTTCACAGCTGACATCTTTCTTTATAAATATATTTCAGGGTCCGCTGGGGAGGGACACCAAGTTCATGTTTTATCTCTACACACTGTGATTCTGTGTCTTCTGTGAAGTCCCTTGGTGGTGCATTTGCTAATTTAGAAAGGCAGAAAGAAAAAGAAGCTGGGTGTGGTGGCCCAGGCTTGGAATCCCACACATTAGTAGGCTGAGGCAGGAGGATTGGAAGTTTGAGCTCAGCCTGGGCAACTTATGATTTTGTGACACCCAATCTCAAACATAAAACAGAAAGGGTTGGAGAGGTAGCTCAGTGTGAAGGCTCTGGGTTCAATCCCCATTATCAGGAAGGGGAAAAAAAGCAAAGCAAGAGAAAGGAAAGAAAGAAGGAAGGAAGGGAAGGAGGGAAGGAGGAAGGAAGGGAAGGAAGAAAGGAATCAGTCACAACTACCACATCAACGAGAAGGGCTGCATGGATTCCACCAGCCAGAGAGGCTTCTAAGATTTCCCAGAGGAGAGGGTCCCAGTTCATGGGGTCCAGACAGGCGCAGGAAGGGTGACGGAGCAATCCGAGGTCCACTCAGCTGATGGCACAGCTGGAAGGTAGAAGTCCAGCTATTCCTGAGTCTCCACCTTGTGACAGACAGACCTTTGTTTCACTTCTCTTCCGTTTGATATTACAAACTCAGCCCCGTGCTCCGCCTGGAGCTGGATGGGCCTCTGCGAGCATTTCTCACAGTGAAGATCCCCTTGTCCTTAACACAGATCTCCTTGACACAGTGCTTCTTGAACCCAAGTTTTAGGGTCATGGTAGAACATTTGCTTCATGTTCTTGGAAGTGCAGTGATACTGGACTTCAGACTTGTTTCTTCATTATCTTCTGAGACCGGAAAAGAACATTAAAATTCAGGATCTGCACCTTACTGTATGTGTGCTGTCCATTTTCCTATCCATGTGTCTTTTTTCACAGCAAAACTGTAGTCCACATGGAGAAAGGAATCCTTTGGAAGGCACTTCACTGGGTTGGCTGTGCCTTGGAATCCTGGATGGGAGCAGAGGTTGGGGGTGGGGCTTCTGTTTCTTAGGGTGCCCAGTGGCTGACCATGTACTGCCTTTGCAAGCTCCAGTGAGTGACCTAATCTTTCTGGGAGCCTCAGTCTCCTTGTGTAAAATGGGTGCAACATCACACTCAAGTATTATTAAAGGAACAATAAGGTCACTCACATTGAGGCACGTCGTACCTTGGAACGCAGAGTGCCCAGAGATAGGTGAATTCTAGTTCTGAGTTCTAGTCCCTCCTGCACAGCAAATCATACTTGTCTTTCCCAGGGATGTGCTGTGAAGAGGTAAAACAAATAGAACTCTAAGTCCAGGAATCCCTAATACAGCAGGGAAGAGGGGCAGTCGAGAGTACCCTGAGGGAACAGACTGCATCAAATCCCCTGTGGGGGTGCCTTCACTGCCTTAGTCACTTTCTTATTGCTGGACGCAACACCTGCCACCCATAAGTGAAAGGAGGGAAGGTTTATTTTGGTTCGGTCCAGGGCCAGCCAACTCCAAAGAAGAAAGAGCGTGGTGGGGGGAGGGCATGGCGGAGGAGAGCTGCTCAGGGCATGGTGAACAGGAAGCAGAAAGCAAGAAGGGAGGAACTAAGGAGGAAGATAAACTCATCCAGGCCATACCCCAAGTGACCTGCCTTCTCAGACCAGAGCCTGCCTTCCAACAGCCAGCCAGCTATTCTGCCTGTACAGTGCAGGTGCCTTCTGGGCTTGGGGACCATTTTAGATCTAAACCGTAACAATCACCACACTGTCACGAAAACTTAGCATCCTGGTGTTTCACCCTGGTTTCCCGAGGTGTCTTCCTGCCTCTCCTTCCCTTCCCCTCCTGACTGTGAGCGTCATGGTTCCTGCTCAGTCATGTTCAGGGCTCTCTCCCCAAGCCCTTTTGCATGCTCGTGTGCATTTGAAGTCCTTTATTTCTCTTCACTGGCTCAGTTTCCACCCAAAAGACTTTGTGGGTGTCTCTAGCTCTCTCTGTTGGGTCTGCTACTCATTGGGGCATTTGATCCTATGTTGCTATGGGGTATTTAATCATTTTATGTCACTACTTGTCTTAGGCTGTGCTGCAGTAGGAAAATACTAGCAGCTGGGTTTTACAAAGAATAGAAATTTATTTTCTGACAGTTCCAGAGGCTGCAAAGGTCAAGATCAGGTGCTGGCTGGTTTGGTGTCTGATGAGGGCTGCTGTCCATTCCTAGATGACGCCCTGTGGCTGCGTCCTCTAGCAGGGAGGAGTATAGCGTCCTCACGTGGCAGGTAGGCAAGTGAGCAGAGCCTGTGTCTCCACTGTTCTCCTTTTCCTGCACCACACCAGGAGAGGGGCGAGAAGCCTGACATCTATCAAATGCTCCCTCTGGACTCGTGATGGTGGAGCCATGGCTTACTACGGACCATGAAGCAGCCCACTGGGAGCTGCTTTTACAGATCCAGAGACTGTGGCTTGGAGATGGCAGGCAGCATGCCGGGTTCCCACAGCTGCCCAGGACCTTCCGCACTGTGCCATGGACTAGGCCCACAGTAGGCGCTCAGTGAACACCTGGCAACTTGGCTAATCAGAAATGGCTTTGAAACAAATCAGGTTCACTCATAGCCTGAATGCTGTTGTTTTGGTTGACACTGGGGAAAGGAGATATATGCTCCCGTTTCATATGGCATGGAGGATGGACAGAACTGTACCCTCTGACTCATCCTCTAGGATTGCAGCTGGTTCCCACTGCTTTCCCAGAATTCTTTGCACAGCCCCCCCTCCCTGCATGATAGCAGGGACAAGGGGTTGAATGAAATTGTTATCTTCAGCAAGGTTAGTGAACTCACAGACACCTGCCTCCCTGGGTGATCCAAGGAGGCACTGATCTTACTTCATGCCCTAGATATCTCCATGTGGCATTTGGGTTAAGCTTATTTTCGTGCATTAATGTGAAAATGCTCTATGAGTTCCACGACACATTTAGTTTCCCTCAGCCCTTTAACCACTGGCGTGAATTCGCACGGCTTTTATTTTGCCACTGGTATTTGGCGGACTCCAGGGCTGCAGGACAGGGAGATGTGCCATGAGAGCAGAGGGTACAAGAGCGGCCAGGAGCCCATGAAATCCAGCCTGGTGTCTTAGCTCATTTTCGACTGCCATAATAGAGTGGCACAGACTGGACACCCTAATTACAAGAGAGAAATTTCTAGAAGCTGCCAAGTTTAACATTGGGGAGCTGCATCTGCCATCCATGGCTTTCTTGCTTGCTTATGGCAGGGAAGAAGGAGAGAGAGAGAGAGAGAGAGAGGAAGAAGAGGAAGAGGAAGAGAGAAAGGGAGAGGGGCCAATGTTTTTACCAGGAACCCACTTCTACAATAACAGCATGAATCCATTCATGACCCTCAGCTCTACACAGGGCCCTGATGACTCAGTCTCCTCTTAAGGGTACCGCCTCTTCATACTGCGGAGTACATTTTACCGCAAGATTTAGGGGAGACATTCCAACTGCAGCACCTAGGCAGAGGAGCTGGGCCAGGGGACGGGACTGTGCTACAGCAGCCCTTCGGAGACTGTGAGGACCTTGCCAGATGGACTGTGCTTTCTGGGTCTGGGTGGGCCCTAAGTGCTGCATGTCTAATAAGCTTCAAAGCAGTGCCACTGTGACTAGTTCACGGGACCATCACCTTTGAGCAGTGGGGTACCAAGGGCACGAAAGGGCACCCCGAGGGTGAGAGGAGGACGTGCTGTGGAGGGTGTGGAGGCCACAGCATATTTGTACTGGGTTCTGTTTTCTCTTTGAGGGTCTCTGGATCTTTTTGGGCCCCACTCATCCCACACCTGTTGAAAGGTCTTTCTCTGTCCATCCCGAGAGCTGGTGAAGGCGCCCCACTCCCTGCGCTGTGGCTGTGGACAGCCGCAGCCCCTGCAGGCCGCCCGCACAGCCCAGGGCATGGCGAGTGTCCCAGCAGACGACTCCACCTCCCGGTGCTTGTTCCCCACAGAAAGCCACCAGGGAAGATTTATTGGGCAATAGGAACCCAAGAGTATTTTGCTTACAGTGCCCCTGGTCACCCTCCCTCAGCCCCTCCACAGCTGCTGGCGGCATCTGCAGAAGTGTCCCTGCCCTCTAACTGGGTGGCCGCGGGCTTTCTGTCCCTGGTCTGCTCAACAGCTTAGCGGAGGCCTCACCTGGGGGACACATTGGGGCTGTTTGTCTAGGAGAGGGGCTCTGACCTTCCCCTCTGTGCTGGCAATTTGAGACCTTCCTTCTGCCACTTCCTCTGGCTCAGTGCCCGGCCCCCATGAAACTGAGCAGGCTGTCATAGCCTCGTGGTGCCCGGCACAGTGGCACCA